>PVJD01006351.1:0-99731 GCA_004026545.1 Mormoops blainvillei
CTGAGGTTCAGATCTCAGGAAACTGGGTGGATGCTGATGACGTGAACCAAGATAAGAACTGCAAGGGAAGAAATAGGTTTGGGCAGGAAATACTTTTCACAACCCATTTTTCACTGCTTTCTAGGTGGCGATAGAAATGGGAAGATTAGAGTAAAGGAAAGATGAGATAATGAAGCTGTTACCTAAATTACTTTAGGGGTTATGCTCAGCCTGGGATGTAAGAATTGAACAGCATCGGGGAATTAAATGTGCGAAATTTATGGAAGTCAGAACCAGAAGGTGAGATTTGGGGGTGGGGGGATGAAAAAGTTCTTAAAGGGTGCGGAAGTGCTGGAAAGGCTTAGAGACCATTAATTAGGCCACCTGGTCAGGGAGATTAGCTAACAGAAACAGCAGAAAGGGCAGTACTTTCCTTATGAGAAGCTGTGGGCAGGGGGCAATGCAGCCTTGGATGGAATTAGCAGGGGAGGCAGAATGAGTGGAGGCAAGAAGGGGAAAGTTATCCGAAAGCAATCCAGGACTTGTCAAAGTGAGCAGCTGCTGGGAAGACGGAGGTCCTGGTGCATTCAGGCTTTCACTCCTGCGTTGTCTGTCTGTGCCTACATGCCAGGCACAGCTGGATGGCGCAGATGCAGCAGAGACCAGAGCGGGCAAGCCCCTGATCGCCCACAAGCCTTCCACTCGAGCGAGGGAGACACACAAGGAAACGAGGTGATGATACAGCCTCATAAGTGTAGAAATGGGAAGGAGGCTGTGGAGCAAAGCACGTGGTGGTGGGGTGGGCATGGATGGCTTCCTGGAGGAAGCATATTCTAGACTGAGATCTAAAGGCTCAAATAATTTTACAGAGCAAAGCTTTCAGCGTGGAGAAATGCAGTGAGCAAAGGCCCAGAGAGCAGCCGGAGGAAGCATGTTGGTGAGCTGCACGTAGCTGAGGGGAGCTTCAGCACGGTGTCCTGGGGGAGGACGGGGGCGATGAACAAGGTTGGAGAATTAGACAGAGGCCACATAGTTAGGGGTCTTGAAGTCCCAGTAGAGAGTGTGAGCTTTGTCCTGAGGTCAGCAGGGAGCCCTCAAAGAGTTTGGAACAGGGGAGTAAAAGGGTAAAAGTGAATTTTCAAACTTTCATTCTGGCTACCATGAGAAGGATGGGTTTGCAGGGGCCAAGAGAGAAGGTGAGGGGCCCATGAAATACTTAGGTAGCAAACTGACTGGGCTTAGAGATCGAATGGGATTCGGGTTGGAGCTGGAAGTGAGAAAAAGACATGGGGACCACTCCCAAGGTTTTTTGGGGGGCCCTGGGAGAGCAGAGGAACACTTACTGAGATGAGGGTGGGCTGGTCAGCGGGGAGCACCGGAACATGACGAGTCTAAAGGGCTTATGAAACATCCACACGGGAATACCTGGGCTACAGGCAGCACGGAAGGCAACACAGAACTCACAGTCTGGTGGGGGGATGGCAACCCACAGAGAGTTCAGCAAATGTGTATGAAGTTACAACTGCAGAGAAGGCTAGAGCAGAGGACAAGGTGCCAGGAGAGCACATTCCAAGGGAGACTGGCCTGGCCCGACCTCAGGGGTCGTCGAAGTGTTCCCGAGGAAGGGGTCGTTTGGCTGGGCTCTGAAGGAAGAGCTGAAGGGAGCAAGGTGAAGAAGGTCAGGACAGTGGACTCAGGGGACATAGTCCCAGGCAGAGAGAACAGAATGGGCAAAGGCTCCTTGGGGGACAGGGAACTCACTGAATTTAAGGAAGCCAATAAGGGCCAGTGTGGCTGGAGGAGGGGCGGGCACATGGTCTTACACCTGCAAGGCCAGCACACCAATCGCCATCCCGCTGGTCATCTGGATTATTCGGGCACCTCAGAAAGAAGCTCCTAAGCCACAGATGGCAGAGTTGGACATTGGCCTTCGGGGACCTTTAGTTTTGTCCTTCCCTTTTCAGGAGGCTACGTGTCTTTTTGGAAGTGGGACCCCTGGGACCTGAGAGCCATTTTTGCCTGCTGCAGCCGCACGTTTGGAGGGTGTCAAAATGAGCCTGGTCCTGCACTCTCTCATCTGAGGCGCATCTCGAGCAGCCTTGCTACTTTTCCAACCTAGCGCCCGAGCATCTATGCAGCAGGTGGAAGCTGACGAGCTGAGGTATAATGTGAGAACTTTCATATATATATATATATTTGCCAGAAAATAGCAATGAAAATTTCTGGTGAGTCACAGCTTTCTTTCTTTGGCTAGGGGAGCTGGGTCTGAGGCTCCAAGAGACTGCAGCTAGAGCAGTGAGGCTTTGCCAAGCTGGTGAGTTACGAAAATGAAATTAGCAGTGAGCCAGCTTCTCCGGCTTCGCAGCAGGGGACCGGAAAATTCCGCTTAGCAAACAGAACCCATTTCCAGGCCTGCAGAGTCCCAGGTTGCAGATGGATCCAAATCTACTGCCCTGGGATCGTGGTCCCTCAGGGAGGGAGGCAAGTTCCTACAGCTGACATGGTCCCCTAGATGCCAAGTCCCTGCCTCTGGCTCCCTGTTCCCTTCCAGAACACTCTTGGGTCTTAGATTGGCCTTGCTTAGGCATTTGCCAGCAGAGCTGCCTCTGAGAAGCGCTCCCTCATATAGTTCCAGGGCCAAAAAGGTGTGGTTAAACTCTTGCTACCTAAGCTGCCTCGAGCAGGAAATGGAATCCATTTCCCCATTTCGGAGCATGAATCATTAATTCGGCAAATATTAACTGAGTGCCATCTTTTGTGCCAGGCAGTGCTAAGCAAAATGAGCCATGGTCCCTGATGCATGGAGCTTGCAGTCCAGTGGGGGCCTCAAGTGTCAATCAAATAGTTGCATAAATAGATAGGAAATTGCAACAGTGGTAAGGACCTTCAAGGAAAAATGCATGGTGCTGTCAGAGTCTACCAGGTAAGGTGGAGGTGGGTGTCAGTTCACCACGCTGGTCCTTCTTGTCACTGAGATGTTAGCTGAGATGCTTCTAGCTGGGGCCTTCCCTGACCCCCATCGGCCCCCCAGTGTCTAGGACACCACCCTATTTTATTGTCATTACAACACTACCACACCTGAACTTTGTCCTATTCACTTACTTTTTGTTTCTGGTCTTTGACTCCTCTCTCTAGCTTATATCTGTCCAGTTCACCACTGTGTCTCTGGTGCCAGCAGGGCTGGGCACACAGTCGGCTGAATAGGTGGAAAGTGCCCAGAGGATGATCTGGACCAGAAGGATGCATAGGTTTCAACACAACACTGGGCTAAGGACGAGCATGCCCAGCAGTAAGAGTCAAGGCTCCGTGAGAATGGGTACCTGCTAGAACTAGGTGAAGGTAAGTGTGGCCTGAGGGCAGAGTGGCAGCGGGAGGGCTTTGGCAGGCCAGCGAGGTTGCAGGAGCCAGGCCTGGAAGGACAGGGAGAGGACCTGGGCTGTGTGTTGCTGTACCCAGGGCTGCTGTAACAAGTGTCACAACTGGGTAGCTTAAACAGCAGACCCGTACTGTCTCACAGCTCTGGAGGCTAGAAGTCTGAAATCAAGGTATTGGCAGGGCTGGTTCCTTCTGAGGGCTGTGGGGGAGCCTCTGTTCCATGCCTCTTCCTTGGCTTCTCATGGTTGGCTGGCAATCTGTGGTGTTTCTTGGCTTCTAGACACATCACCCCAGTGCCTGCTTTCATCTTCATACAGCACTCTCCCTGTATGTTTGTGTATGTCCACATGTTCCCTTGTTATAAGGACATTAGTCTTGTTGCATTGGGACCCACGCTCATGGCCTCATTTTTACTTGATTGCCTCTATTCTACAAGCCCCTTGAAGGCAGGAACAATCTCTTGTATTTCCTTGTATCCTTCCATAGCCCTTGGCAGATCCAATCCATTCATTCATTTATTCTCTCACTCTTCTAATGTTTTCTAAGTGTCTGCTTTGTGCTAGGCATTGTGCTAGTCACGGAGGGTTAAAAAGATGACCAGGTATGTCTTGAGAAGGCTCACAATCTAGCGGATGAAATGAACACCAACCAAGAATTATGGCTATTGGTCAAAACACCTTCAGTTGAAGTGACAGAAATACTTAGGACTGATTTAAGTGAAAATGATAGTAATGGGAAGAGGAGAGATTTAAAGGATCAAAATTTTTAATCAAAAAAATATAAAGAAATAGGAAGTGGTCGGCATCAGGCACAACTGGATCCAGGGGCTCAAAGGATGTCATCAGGACCTAGTCTGACTCCTCCATCTCTTGGTTCTGCTTTCCTCTCTCTGTTGGCTTCACCTTCAGGCAGGCCCTCTCCAGACCGAAAACACCCTGAATGCTAGTAATCCCCATAGAAAGAGAGCTTTTCCCCGGCTGTGCCACCAGCAGGCCACTAGATTAAAGCTCTGTGGCCAAGAGGATGCACTGCTGGTCACAGGCTGACCATTGCTCGGGGATGATTCTCCAGAAATCAAAGGGTGGGGGGCAGAGTCAGCATATAATAATAATTATTATTATCATTCCTATTATTACCACCCACACCTCACTAGGATGTCGGGAAACTCCAACAAGTGCTGTATGTATGTAGATGTATGGCCCGTGGTAGGTTCTCTACAAATGTCAGTTTTCTTTATCCCACTACCACCTTCTCCCCTTGCAAACGATTACATGTACTGCAAGGCCCAGTGCAAATGGCCGTGCTCCAGCCTGGGGCACAATTATTCGCTTGCTCATTTGTTCCTCACCCCTCAAAGTGATGGCATGCTGAGTCTGGTGTATTAGCTCTGAGCTCCCTTGGACTTGCTGAAGGTATTCTTGGTACCAGAATGAAAATTGCTGCCTCCAGGCAGTGCTTGGCCAACCTGATCTCCTCCTTCCCTCAAAAGCCCCTATCGCCTTGGTTTGTCCACCTGAAAAATGGGTGCGCCACATAGTGTGTACAGTGCTAGGCAGGGGAAGGGCCCTGCCCCATGGCCCCTCTGCCCCATTCTTTCTCTGTTTAGCTGAGGATCTCAAGCCCTGGCTGGCCGTCAGGCCTGTCAGGTGGGGATGATGACACCTTCCCTGACTCCCCTCAACCCCAACAGGATTCTTGGGGGGGAGGGGGCTTTAAGCAGCCGAAGGCCAGGGAAGCACTTTGCAAAGTGGAAGGTGCTGTATAATTGTCAAAGGTCATTATTATTCTATTTGCCTAATGGAATCAAGTCAAAACTAAACCCTTGCTTATTATAGCTTGTTAAAATCTTTATTACAACATCTACTTTTCATTGTAGAATAAAATTTAAATGATATGCTTGTATCAGGTGTATCAAGCATCTCATACATAAATAAATCACATCCTGGTTAATACTTTGGATGTTGCTGATTACAGTCTCTGAGGATCCCAGGAAACCTGGGTGGCACCTGGGAAAAGACCAGAAGGAAACACTGGAAGGAGCAAAAGGGGCCATAGCCATTGCAAAGACCACTCTTTAGGCCAAGACTCCTGCCTTACTATCCCGCCCAGCAATGAGCAGAGGACATTAAAAGGTGCAGAGGGCGACAATGAAAGATGTTCACTTTCCAGGTGGAGCGGGAAGGGGTCCTAGGGGTGTCATGCTGGCGTTGGGATTTTTGCCGTTCCTGCACATCACCACACTTAATACCTCCCTGTTGGCAGGCCTCTTTTACTTAATTGAATTTATTTATAAAGGACTTTCCCTAGTCTTAGTTAAAATAACATTTTAAAAACCAGCATCACTTGGCACAAATAAAAGGTAACTGAAAAAGTAAGTAAGTTTAAGGAAAACAAAATCGTGTCACCAGTCCCAAAAAGATGCTAATGCCTGAAGTCTTTCTCAGTTTGCAAAAAGGGAGATTAGAGAGGTGTTAGCAACACACCAGGACCAAACTGAGACTTTCTCCTTGAGGCAACCCGAAGACGGAAAGAGGTTTGAAAAGATAATTCAATATTTATGGTTCCTGTGCAATCAATGATCCCTCCCTCATTTGGAGAAGCATTGATCCAGTCTGACCATCCATCACATTACAGAAATGCACCCCTAAAACACCCAGCCTTTGAGTATACACCTCCACAGATTAGGAACTCACACCTTCCAAGGCAGCCTTTTGTGTACTAGACAGTTCTGGGCAGCTCTGGCTACTGGAATGTCCTCAAGGTTGAGTTGAAGTCAGCATCTTAGAAAATGCTATTTTGGACCTCACTTCTCTCCTTCCGCAGCTGCACAAAATAGATCTATTTCCTTCATGTATTTAAAGAAAGTATTTTGTTGTAATTTGTAGTTACTCATTCGAAAAACTTTGATAGAGACATCAAAATTACAACTAAGCTACAGAACAACCATCATTTAGAACCACCTGGAATCTGGCTGATGGAAGTCCTACAACTAGAATTAAAAGAAGAAGCCTCATGGAAACTGGTAAGAGGGGTGGAGACCTGAAACAGGCTGGTCCCACATCCACGTGGCGGAGATAAAAATCAGGAAGTATATCTCCGCTGCAGAGGTTGGCCCTGAGGAGTAAGGGGTTGCAGCCCCACACAGGTCCCCTAGCACAGGGTTCCAGTGCCAGGAAGATAAGACTCCATAACTTCTGTCTAAAAACCAGCAGGGATTGTGGCCAAGGGAAATGAAGGCTCCTGGAGTCCCAGGCATTCCCCTTAAAGGTCCTGTGCACAGACTTACTTGGACTCGTTTGCTCTGAGCTTCAGCACTGTGGCAGCAGATCAAAAGGCACCAGAGACATACAGGGAGAAACTGAATTGTCTGGCATCAGGGCAACAGCTGGAAGGGTAGCCTCCCAGACAAAAGTGCTGGCAGAGGCCACTGTTCCTTTCTGAGACCTTCCCCAACCAAACACACACAGAGTTGGCAGGCAGGCACCATATCTGAGTCTCCATCAACCTGGCTAATGCTGTTAGCCATGTCCTGGTGATTCCCTGAGACCCCACTCCACCCTATTTGTAGGCCCCCCCAAGCTATTTCCAGTGGCTTTTCCATATGGATTTCCTGCCTTGACTCATGCTTCAGACTTTCCTAAAATTTCTCAAACAAGCAGCATCTGGCCTCAGTATACCCTGTACCTCTTGCTAAGGAGCCCTAGACCCAGTGCTAGCAGCAGCTGGTCTTGGTTCATAGCTTGGCCTCACCTGGGCACCTCCAGGCCCAGCACAGGGAGTAGCCATCTGCACTTCACTTTGTAGCGCATGCCAGGTGGTCCTGGGCAGAACACATGCAGTGGTTGACCTTAGCCTGCAACTCCCGGGAGATCCCAGAGCCAGCACACCTGGCGGACAGCTCCAGGCCACATCAGAGAACCACCCAACTACCTCCACAAGCTACACACTCATGGGGCAGACTCAGTGGGCACCAGAGCCCTGATGAAGAAAGTCCTGCTCTGTGGGGTGGGCCCCTGCACTGCTGATCCTCCATGGTGATCAGTAGTTGCATCCAGTTCTTGCAGCTGATTGGCTGGAGGTAAATTGTCTTTCCATTGATGGGCCAACAGCAATCAAGGCTCAACTACAACAGAAGGGTGTACACAGCCCACACAGGGAAATGGGAGCAATCGAAGTGCCCAGCTTAGATGATGGGGAGGCTGTGCCACTGAACCCTATAGAACATCTACTACATTAGGCCACTCTACCAAGCTCAAGAGATGTAACAACTCTGCCTAATACATAGAAACAAACACAGGGCAGTTGCCAAAATGAGGAGACAAACATGTCCCAAATGAAAGAAAAGAGCAAAACCCCAGAAAACAATTAAAGAAAAAGGAGACAAGCAACCTACTATATGCAGAGTTCAAAACACTGATTATAAGGATGCTTAATGAACTTAGCGAGAACTTCAACAGCATAAAAAAGGACATTGAAACCATAAAAAAGAACCAGTCAGAAATGAAGAATACACTAACTGAAATGAAGAATAATTTATAGGGAATCAACAACAGAGTAGATGAAGCCAAGAATCAAGACAGCAATTTGGAATATAAGAAAGCAAAAAACACCCAATCAGAACAGCAAAAAAGAAAAAAAATCCAAAAACATGAGGACAGTGTAAGGAGCCTCTAGGACAACTTCAAGCATACCAATATTTGCATCATGGGGGTGCCAGAAGGATAAGAGAAAGAACAAGAAATTGAAACCCTATTTGAAAAAACAATGACAGAAAACTTCCCTAACCTGGTGAAGGAATTAGACATACAAGTCCAGGAAGCACAGAGTCCCAATCAAGATAAACCCAAAGATAGCCACACCAAGACATACCCTAATTAAAATGCCAAAAGTTAAAGGCGAAGAGAGAATCTTAAAAGCAGCAAGAGAAAAGCAGTTAGTTACTTATAAGGGCGCTCCTATAAGACTGTCAGCTCATTTCTCAACAGAAACTTTGCAGGCCAGAAGAGACTGGCAAGAAATATCCAGAGATGAAAACAAGGACCCACAACCAAGATCATTGTAGCCAGTGAAGCTATCATTTAGAATCAAAGCTTTACAAACAAGAACAAGCTAAAGAGTTCACCACCAAAACAGTATTACATGAAATGTTAAACGGTCTTTAAGAAGAAGAAAATGAAGAAAAATGAGGAAAGATAAAAAATGAATGATAAAATGGCAATAAATACATATCTATCAACAATTGAATCTAAAAAACACAAAATAAACAAACAAGTAAACAGAAACACTCATAGATACAGAGAACATTTTGATTGTTGCCAAATGGCAAGGGCTCAAGGGGGATAGGTGAAAAAAGGTGAAGAGGTTAAGAAGTACAAATAGGTTGTTGCAGAATAGTCATGGGGGCGTAAAGAACAGCATAGGGAATATAGTCAATAATATTCTAATAACTATGTATGGTGTCAGTTGGGTACAAAATTTATTATAATAATCACTTCGTAAGTTATATGATGTCTGATCCCTGGGGTATACACCTGAAACTAATATGATATTATATGTCAACTGTAATTGAAAAATTAAAAAAAGATTTAAATAATGTTTTTAAGTTAAAAAAAGAAGTCTGACAGAAGTTCTTTTACATGAGAGACAGACTCGAAATGGTTCTCTTCTAGCAGCTGGCAGATTGAAATGGGTAAACCAGACCTATGAACTGGAACATTCCTTGATAATCTACCCTGAACCCCATAAGAGCGACACACAGATTACCATGGATCTGGCTGGGATCAACATCAGGGGCTTCCCAGAGAAGGCAAAACCTGGGCTGGCCTGGGTGGATGAACAGGAGGTGACCAGTAGGAGGGGGGGGGGAACCCCTGGTGCCCACACAAGAACGATGTGGTCTGGACTGAGAGATGACTCTGAGGAAACATAAGGCCGGCTCGGAGAGGTGAGGGCACATACCCAAAGCCATGCAGCTAGAAGCAGTTTTGCATTTTGGAGCCAGATGACCCTAGATTGGAATCTTAGCTGTGCTACTTAAGCTGCTCTAGCTATGTCCCTCTGGACAAATTACTCAATGTTTTCAGCTAAAAAGACAGAAATAGTATCTGCTTACAACATTTACCATGAAGGTTAAATGAGACAATGCATGAAAAACATCTAGTAGAGCCATTGGCATGTGGTAACGTGGATGTGGGAGTGTTTGAAAAATTAAATACCTGCATAGCACAGACGCTGAGCGATCAGGAAAGACCTGTCCCGCACACCGTACTGGGAGAATAGCAGCTCTGGAAAGCCATTACTTGTGTGATAGTCATCACAGCAATAGTAGTAGCTATGAATAAAGATGCGAGCCCCACCTGGAGGGCCTGCCCCATTATCCCCTCCTCGTTCTGAGCAAACCTTTTCATCCTGAATCCTTTGCACATTTATAGGTTCCATTTATCAGCTACGAAAGTGCTTCTCTGCTTAGTATTCACCTGAAGGGCTAAGTCTAAATTATAGCATCTTTTAGGGAAATGCCACCTCTGTGAAAAAATTCTGTGATGCTTTATGCCCCCGCAAAAGCACTTTCTTGGCACTCAAATTAGTTGCTCACTGGA
Organism: Mormoops blainvillei; assembly: GCA_004026545.1. NCBI lineage: Eukaryota > Metazoa > Chordata > Mammalia > Chiroptera > Mormoopidae > Mormoops > Mormoops blainvillei. The sequence goes on from PVJD01006351.1 coordinate 9,954, forward strand.
ATCCTCACTCCCAACTGCTTTGTGAAGCTGAGAGATGCTCTAAACCTCCTTTGCACAGACTATTAAGCATTACTCGTTAACTAGCCAAGCACCTCCCAGCTCTTTCCAAATTCTGACTTCCCTTATTTTAAACATATTTGAATAGAATTCCCTGTTGCTTTTTTAAAGAACTGTCCAAATAGCAGTAACCAACACTTCTAGAGAGAGTATTTTTTATCAGGTATGTTCCCTGGAAGCCAAGTGGCATCAACACTGAGGAGTCAGAATAGAAGGGGCTCTGTCGCCTCAGCTACAGACCACTGTTTGCATGCAGTGCTAGTATTCCAGAGGGAATCTGGCCTTTGCCTAGCACAGATCTTTTCAAACAAGGAGTGATCGTTTGGAGAAATATTAATCGATACTGTGGGGGAGGGAGATTTGTGTGGTCAGACATCATTCGGAAGGAAGTCAACAGGTTTATTTATTGCAAAACTTTCCAGAGCCTTCCATATCCTAAAGTACAGAGTGAGCAGCTGTTCCCAACTTCACTCATTCTCTCCCTTCCTCCCTTCCTCGTCTAAACATCTTAAAGTACTGCTGTTTTAGAAAACACTGCTCTGGAGGAAGAAAGAGCCTTAGTCCCAGGAAACCTCTGGCTTTCTGGAACTATCCAACTTGATGGTGAACATGCACCTTCCCCGGGAAGCAGGTCCGAGGCCCCCTGTGTGTGCCTCCGCACCATAATCCTGCTCAGGAAGGGCTCCCAGCTCCAGGCCTTGAAAAGGACAAGCCAGGCTCAGGCCAGGCCAGGCTGGGAAAGGGCAGTGGAATATGGATTTCACACTGGAGAGAAGGAGGGGTCAGGAAGGCCAGCACCGCCTGAAAGTGAGTTATAAATAATTTATCGTCTAGAAAATCATCATACTGGGCGACTCTGAAACATGAATGGTCAGCAGAATACCCGGGAGGACTCATTAAAATACGATTGCTGGGCCCCACCCCATCAGGTCCAGGGGTGGTGCAGGGCAGGTTTTGCCTTTCTGATGAGCCCCACGTGATGCCGTGCTGCCGGCGGGGACCACACTTTGTGAACTAGTGCTCCAGCCTCTGTGGTCCCCATGCCCCAGTCAGGGAATCCATCCTGCCCTCCCAGCAACACCGAGCCAGGCTCCAGGCGTAAGAGCGGGTGGCCCTCAGCCCAGAGCACTCACCAAGCTCCTGAGGCAGCCAGAGGTAAATGTCATTTTCCCTGCCTCCCACCACCCTCTCCCTGGAGTAACTCTAATGATCACTTGACCTCTACTGATTAATTTACAAACATTTAGTGAGCGCCAACCATATGCCAAACCTGGGTCAACAGTCACGCTTTCTGCCACTTCAAAGCTCACAGCCCAGTGGTCGTCAAACGGGGGACACACAAGAAAAAAGGCAATTATAAAATGGGGCGGCAGCTCAAGTCCTTCCAGTGCTCAACTCAGAAATGGGAGACTTCCTTGATTCCCCCTTTCTCCATTCTTCCTCTGAAAGATTTCCCCACATCTGCCTACTTCTCCTCATCTGCTCTGTCACCCACGCGGTCACTGCCAGCTGCCCGGAGAGCAATAAATATTCCCACCCACTCACTGGCCTCCTCAGCTCCACTCTTGCCCCCTTCAACTCAGAGTGGTCTTTAAAAAATAGGAAAAAAAATAAGATCATGCTACTCCCTACTTATGATGGCTCAATGACTTCCCACTCTGCCCCCATCACCGTTTCCAGCCCCACTGGCCTCTGTCTGCCTCGCACCGTCCCATGTCTATTCCTTCTCATTCCTCAGGTCTTTGCTGAAATGCCACTGCCTCCAGAAGCCTTCCCTGGCTGCCCCTCTAGCTCAGTGCGGAGGACTAAAGAGGGCTAGAAATCCTTTGACTGTCCTCCAGCTAGAGGAGGGTTTTATCTCCTGTCCCCTTGATGCTGAGCCAGGGCTGATGGTGATGCTATGCCCATTCCAGGCCTCTCTTTGAAGAGGACTGCAGCGTCCCCACTGCTCTCTCAGAGCCCTGAGACACCATGTCTGAAGTCCAACATCTGGCTCAAACAGCAGACAGAGAGGCTCCGACACCACCTGGAGAAAGAGGCAGCTCAGCCAAGCCCAGCCCTCCAGCCATCCCCACCAAAGCAGCAAGTATATTGATGAAGCCATCTTGGACCTTCCACCAGACCAGCCGCCAGCCGAGTATCGCCAAGTGATCCCAGTTGATGCCACTTAAAGCAAAAAAATCACCGAGCTGAGCCCTGTCCAAATTCCTAACCTACTAAATCATGAGATACATTAAGTTCTGGGGGAATTGTTGTTACATGGAATAGATAACCAGAACACAGCGTATTATATTTACGTCCATCCTGGCAATCATTCGATGGCATGTTGTCTTTCATTCCTTCTTTTTTTTTTTTTATATTTGACTCTTCACTTCTCTTCTCTACTAGATGCTAAATTCCACCATGGCAGACACCAAGTGTATCTTGTTCGTCACTGTAAACCAGGGCCTGGCATGTGGCAGGGGCTCAATAAATATTAGATGGCTAAGCAAATCGACAGGTACAGAATATTATAGGCACACAGAGGAAGTACCAGGTCACACTCAAGATACCTTTCCAGAGAACGTGACATCTAAACCCTGACCTGGAGAGCAAGCAGGTGCAGGGCTCAAAGAGCAGAGCCACAGGGATTGGGTGCCTGCCCCAGCCGTACCAACCGTGGGCATCCCCCAAGCCATGTGCTCCATCTCTTGAAAGAGAATATCTAAGAGCAGGGACTGTGTCCTATTAATCTTTGTGTCTTCAGCACAGAGTACAGTCCAAGAAAATAAGAGGCCCTCGTTACATGCATTTCGAATAATAAGTGACTGACATGGCTTCCCAGAGACAGGGGCCTGGGCTGGAATTCAGGAGCCCTGGGCTTTCCCACACCACAGCTCGCTATGGGTTCTTTATAAAATAAGCCACTCGGCTTGTCTGACACTCAGTTGACTTGAGATAAAACCTCTGGCTCATCTCTACATGTTCTGGTTCATCATAAGGATTACAAGAGAGCAAAGATGGCAGAGTGCTTTGAAAAGGGTGTGATTAGAACAGAAATAGTGATGGTCGAAAAGAAACACGTGATGGTATTGTTCTCTCAATATTCAACCTGCCCCAGGTAAACCCTCAGAGCCATCATTTGAGCCTTTCTTAGAATCATGTGCCACATGGAACTCAGACCAGGTGAGTCTAGCCCTGGACACAGCACCTCCTGGGCAACTAAGTTTTTTTTGCTGTCTAGGGGAATAGGGAGCAGTTGCGGCCCATAGCAAAAGGGGGAACACTGGACTTAGAGTCCAAGAGACCTGAGTCCCTGTTATAGACTGAATGTGTGTACCCCCAAAAGTCATGTTAAAACTGTACCCTCAGCCTGATGGTATTAGGAGGTGGGGCCTCTGGCAGGTAATTAGGATTAGATGGAGTCATAAGGGTGGAGACCCCACGAATGGTATTAGTGCCCTTATAAGAGTCACTAGAGCTTGCTTCCTCTCTCTGATCTCTGCCACGTCAGAATACAAGGAGAATTAGCAGCCTACAAGCTGAAAAGGGGTTCTCGCCAGAGCCTGACCATGCTGGCACTGTGATCTCAGACTTCTAACCTCCAGAACAGTGAGAAATGGATTTCTGTTTATAAGCCACCCAGTCAATAGTGCTTTGTTATAGCAGCCGAATAGATTAAGATGGTTCCCATCCCAGTTCTGCCACTAATTTGCTGTGAGATCTTGAACAAATCAGTTTCCTCTCTGAACCAAATCTCTCAGCCAGAGTGGACTTCATAGACTGAGAGAATCCCCTCCCTCCCCTTCTCCTACTCACTGGCAAACACCTCATCTTTGCCTAGCACTGGGCTGATTGCAGTGGGAATAAAATGACAAGACCCTGGGCCCTGCCCTCAAGGTCCTAAGAGGCTACCTAGGAGACAGATACAAACTCTTAAATGAAATATCCATAAGACAGCAGGACACGGCTTCACTGGACAGCCAGGATGAAGATCCTATGGGCTAAGCTCCAAAAAAGAGGCAGCCAAGGGTCAGTGCCGGGGTCAAAGGGCAAGTCCAGACATCCCCTAGAGACTCCTGCTTCCAAAAGGCACTGGGGGCTCTGCCGTCACATTAGCATCGTACAGAGGGCCCACACCAGCTGCACTGGCCTGGCCCACTCCCTAATTAGACTTTCATACTGTGTCAAGCAGCCTGCTAGGCCCGGCTGCCAGCTGGGGCTCCTGTTCCGTCTGGTGGTTTTGGTTAATGAACCCAAGAGGGCTGGCTGAGCTCATTACAGGCAATGCAAGGGAACAGGGGACCCCCGCCCTATCCCTCTCTTCTGTGTTCACACTGAGAATGGGAAGGGAGCTGATTCCAAACGGAGAGGAAGGAGTGGGGCAGGAGCGGATGCTCCAGCACAACCACACAGCCCTGGATGGCTCCGGGGGCAGCAGCTCAGCCTGAGACTCGGGTTTCTGAGCATGTGTCTGCGTCTGTGGTTTTAGGCGAATGTTCAGACTCCACGGCTGCATCCAGGCCCTTGCTTATCTCAGGCCGAGGAGGCGGAACCAGGATGACAGTTCAAATCTGTCTCCGAGGACTGGTCCACAGACATGTTCGGACAACCTGCTTTCTCACAATTTCACCATCTTCCTCTTTAAGATGGGGTAGGAATACCCACCCGGCACGAAGTAAGTGTTTGGTTAACACCTTCATACTGTTGGTATTATTATTTTTTTTAATATAATAATTATTTTTTAAATAAACAGCGAGAAAAGGCACCAAAATGTGAGCAGCTGTTGCTTCTGAGTCAGGACTATGAGATCTTTTCTCCCCTACTTTTCTGTTTCTAAAGTGTACACAATGAGCATTTTCCTTTTAGTGCCTGAAAAAAAAACACAGAATTTTTCCAAAACATATATCCTAAAAACAAGATTATATATGTGGAAGAACCTAGACAGGGCCTGGGAGGAAGCTATTAATGGGAGAATCTTTCTGCAGTGAAGGTTTGAAGAGATGTGGCTGGGAAGAAAAACAAGCATGGTATTTGCAATGGAGTAATGAATTTTTGCTCTTTAATAAAGCAACTTCTTATTCCCAAGTGTCAAGAGAAGACAGCACAGAGTGAGTGTTCAAATGCGGTGGCCCAGGCCGAGGGAGGTGTTCAGGGGAATTTAAGGGAAGCACGCTACCAGGCCAGAGCGGAATGCAGAATTACAGAGGAAGGGGAAGCAACCCAGCTGTCCTTGGTAGGTGAATGAATAAACAAAATGTGGTCTGTACATAAACGGAATATTATTCAGCCTTTAAAAGGAAGGAAAGACGTCACATGCTACAACTTGGATGAACCTCGAGGACATTATGCTAAGTGAAATAAGCCAGTCACAAAGGACAAATACTGTGCAATTGCACTTACATGAGGTTTCTAGAGTAGTCGGGTTTATAGACACAGAAAGTAGAATGGTGGCTGCCAGAGACAGAGGGGAGTACAGTGTTTGAGTTTGGGGAGATGAAAAATGTTCTGGAGATGGTGGTGCTGATGGCTGCATGACAGCGTGAATGTGTGTAATATCACTAAGCTGTACGCTTAAAAACATTAAGATGGTAAACTTTATATAATGTGTATTTTACAACAATTTTAAAATATGTTGAAAGGAAGGAAAGAGATTGGGCACAGAGGGAAAAGGATCAGGTCAGGTGGACTGGAGCAAGTCTTTGGTCTCCCGGGGTTTGGGGGCCATTTCCGCGAGAGAAGCTCTGAGAAGGGCGAAACATCTGGGGAGTGCAGTGGAGGAAAACAGCTGTAGAGTGGTGCTGCCCAGTGGGGTGAATGCATCCCAGCAGGGTGGCAGCTCCTGCCTGCACTGAGGAGAGTTTTGAGCATAGAAAGGTTTGTAGCTGGAGGACTCGGGAGTCTCCACGTACCTGAGAGGACGCCTCCAGGAACTCAGCACTTGGGGTGTGAGAAATTAGCACACAGAGTTTGTGTGTCACAAATAACTAGTAAGGCAGGGCAAGAGGCCCAGGGCAGGTCCTCCAGGGGAGTAAGGAAGAGGAATGCTTTGAGCATCCGTTCCATGGAAAAAATTCTGAGGTCCTTGTGCTGAAGGAATTTGGAAGTGGGCTGGCTGAGCCCAAAATACAAGCGAACTGGACCGGGCCACGATGCCTGAAAAAGGATGTGGGGTGTCACCTTGGCCCAAATGGAGGCTGGCTAGCACAGTGCCTGGTAGGATAAGAATGACAGCAACAATTTATTGAGTACTACTGTCTGAGACAAGCAGTCTTCTCTGGTTACTCATTTATTCACTACAGCACCCTTATGTGGAGAAACTATTTCTATCTTCACTTTCTACTAAGTAGGACCACTTGCCTTCCTACTAAGGAAGGCTGAGGCTTGGAGGGGAAGTGTCCTGCAGACCCAGGGCCTCAAGGGCAGCCATCTCCCTCTGATGAATCCTTGCCTCCTTTCAGCTTGCAGCCAACTGCCTGCCCACCCCCACACTGCCTCCCATGGCCCAGGCCCCTTCCCCCTTCTCACTTGAACTGGTGCTCCCGGGAGCTGCGGATCTTGGAGGAGAACCGCTCGGCCAGCTTCTCCAGGCTGCGAGAGTACTCAAGTTCAATCTCAGCTTTCCGGCGGAAAAACTCCTGGAGGTCCTGCAGCAGCTGCAGCCGAGACTCGGATTGCTGCTCCAAGCATTTGAATTGCTCTACCAGCTGCGTGCGGATCTCTGCAGACAGAGGCAAGGGCAAGGAACGGGAGGTCAGGCTGGTGATGGGGACAGCAGTGGGGCCCTCCCAGCTGACCCAGTGCCTCCCCCCGACCCACTACCCAGCGCCTCTCCTGTCATTGGCGCAAGGATCTCGTATTTGCCAGTTTTTGCCACATGGCCTAACACAATGTTTCCCAAAGTTGAACCACTGCCTATCTCCACCACAATTTCTGCCATATCCACGTGCCTCCAGCATTATTTCTTCTGTATCATCTAGTAAACTGGCTCCCTTTTCTTACTGAGATGAACTTGTTTAAAAGGTACAGTATTATGTCATTACAGTAAGGGGGAAAGTAGGAACCACTTGCCATCCTGCTACATAGAAAATTAATTCAATGAAAACAAAAATTTTGTAAAATTCCCTCTAGAGATGATTGCTTAGCAAAGTTCCTAAGCCTAAAACGCTCGCTGTCTAATAAACAAAAGGAAAATGGGAATGTGAGTGGTGCTAAGGAAAGCTGTTGTCAGGGCTGAGAAAGGTCTGAGAGGGGATGCCATTCGCTCCTAGGTTTCAGTGTTATTTAAGGCCATGCCCGTGTTCCACTCTGAATTATCTTGAGCTCCATGCATAAACATCTCAGGTACCACTAGAGGAATGTAGCCCACACTTCAGGAAATACTGATGGAGCAAACCAGGTCTGTGCAACCAGGGCAAAAATTCAAAAGCTTGGGGGTGAGTGGGCGGTGGAGATAAAAATCATAGCCAGCAAATCCCAGTAACCACAGCCAACCTATTATCAAGGCCATTGTGTTGTCACTGCATTAACTCTTCCCCGGCCATCCTGCAAGCTGCTCGACAAGTCGGCCTCCCCACAGCACTCCGCTCACACCAGCATCCTGCTCAAACCATCCCACGGCTCCCGCTGCCTGAGTGCGAAGTCCAACAGCCTAGCATGGAATTCAAGGCCATCGACCACCCAGCCCCAAACTTACCTTCCCAGGATTTACTCCCTATACACTGTAAGACCATCCAAACCAGTCCTTGAAATGCCTAATCCCACCTGCATGAATGGGCACCCCGTCTGAAATGGCGGTCGGCACTATCTTAGCATCCTGTAGAGAAGTGGTCTTCAAAGAGGGTAGCATTACACTGGGGTACATGAAGACTCCCCAAGGAGTGGACAGGCAGGAAGTTTTATTAGCTGGAGATCCTGTTTCCATTCCCACTCTCCTGCTCTGCCTGAGAACGTGTCTCTCAGTCTAGATGGCATGACTCTCTCTTTTCCCACCTCCCTCTTCATGACAGTCCTTCTGCCACTTTGCAGAAGAAAGACCAGCTTCTCCCTCATCCAGAATCTATGGTTCAATGTTCCTACGTGTCAAGATATTTGGGTGCCAAAAAAAGTGGACAATGGAGAATGTTGGTGTTAGCAAATCTTTCTTTAATCCAGGGACCATAAACCCTTGCTACTCAAAATGTGATGCATGGACCGACAGCACCTGGCATTGCTGGTGGGTTTATTAGAAATGCAAAATCTCCAACTCCAACCCAGACCCTCTGACTTCTCAGTTTTTACCAGGACATCCAAATGGTCTTTACGCACCTAATGTCGGAGAAGCACTGCCATCAACTGCCCTATCCACCTCAATATGAGAAGTATTTCCTATACTACCTTTTTATGTTCAGTTGTTATTTATCAAATTATAAAATATTTATATTATTTTGTTAAGTTGTGTGATAGATCAATCCAAGAAAAAGATAGTTAGAGTTTTAAGGTCAAAGGAAATTTTTTAAACATCCATTTCCATTCACATATGCATTTTGGGTAAAAAGAAATATGAAAGAGTAATCAATAAAGAGTTTTTCAATCATAAAAATAAAGTAAGATAAAATTCTGTTCAGGAAGTAGAAGGGAATTATGAATTCAAGAAGATAAAGAAAGAAACAATGTATTTTCCTGACTTGAATAGGTAATTTTTGAGAATGGTGGTAGATACCAATGTACGAGATCTGCCCAGAAAAAGTCCCGCCATTATTAATGTAACAAGAACAGTTTGGGCAATATTGATGTAACCTGGCAGCCAAAGAGAGTGAGATGGAATGCACATGTGTGAACAATGACGACTTCACTGTACTAGTCAGTGGGGATGGTAGACGCCATAGAGTAAGCATGTGTACTGTGTGGCCAATGCATTCAAAATGACTGAGCGCGTAGAGCAACAAATCTGCATCAAATTTTGCATTAAGCTTGAACATTCCTCCTATTCAGATGATTCAGAAGGCTGCAGCTATGGGCAACTGGTGATTGACAGCTTCATTATGACAATGCGCCCGTTCATGCACATTGAACGTCTCCTGCATCATGTCTCATGCACAGATTTTTGGCAAAACATCAAATCTCCCAGGTGACTCAGCCCCTCTACAGCCCAGATTTGGCACTCAGCGACTCCTGGCTTTTCCCAAAACTAAAATCGCCTTTGAACGGGAAGAGATCTCAGAGCATCAATGAGATTCAGGAAAGCACAACAGGGCAGCTGATGGCAATTGGGAGAACTGTGTGAGGTCCCAAGGTACCTACTTCGAAGGGGACTGAGGTGTCATTGTCCTCCATATAATATTTCTTATACCTTGTATCTTCTTCAATAAATGCCTGTATTTTTCATATTACATGGCTGGATACTGTCTGGACAGACTTCATATTATGGTATTTATCCTATGACCCATCAGTTACACTCATGGATACATACCCAAAAGAAATCAATGTGTACGTTCACAAAATATAGAGAGAGAAGAAAAATTATAGTAGCTTTATAGCCAAATACTAGAAACAACCAAAAATTTCCATTAAGAGTAGATAAGATCTTTTAAAATGTGAAATATTCCATCAATGTAATACTATACAACAATGCAAAATGAACTACTGTTACCTGAGGCGACATGCTTGAATCTCACAGACTGCATGTTGATTGAAAGAAGCCAGAACAAAGGAAATCATGCAAAACTAGTTTATGGTGGTATATATTACGGTATGGTGATGACATAAGTTGGAGAAATGGTCACCTTTGGAGGGATATTGACTGAGAGGGGGCACAAAGGTGTCTCCTGGAATGCTGGGTATATACCCCACCTCCATCTTGGTGGTCAGTACACTGGTAAAAATTAATTGAGCTGCATGATACTTCAATAAAAAAGCAAAATTTAAAAATGCTATGTTAGTTTCCATTTGATACATTTGAAAGAGTAGTGTAATTTTATTCTGCAAGGTCAATATTTACAATATAGCAGAAATTATATCCTTTGTAACTACTTAAACTTATAATGAAACATTTCAGATGTCAAGTTAAAATGCGTGAGGCAAAAGAGACTTTTTTTCTCCCAAAGTTCATTTAGAGGGTAGGCAAGCAAAAAGATTTTAAAACCAAAACCACTGCTTTAGAGCCCATGTCAAGCACTGCTCCTCCCGGGAAGTCTGGGCCGCTCAGCCTTTCTGACCCTCCTCTGAACTCTCGTGGAACTTACAGTTACACTCGGGCCGCCGCGTGCTGTTTTTTAATTCTTTTATGTATGCATGTCTTATCTGCCTTAGCTCTTCAAATGAAATTTAAGCTCTGAGGGTGTATTCTCCCAGCACATATGGGCCATCAGGATATAAATATCTGTATAGCAAATGACTGTTTACCATCAACAAGTGCTTTTACCCAAGGACATTAAGTGTGATTATGGGAGTCTCTCCCAACACAAACACACGCCACACACATATCATACCTCACATCCACTCACACCACCACACACATTCACATACCCTAAGTATACCCCACACACCACACACACTCATATACCCCACACACCACACACATACATACCACACATCACTCACACATACCACACACATACCATACACACAGCACACATTCACCCATACACATCACCTACCACACACATCATACAACACACAACACATATTAAATAAACTTACACACAGCACAGACAAGATGTGGTTATTGTTATTATCGATTCGTACAGATGAAGAAACCAAGGCTCTGTGTAAACCAAGATCCGAAACTTGTCCAAGGTCACATGTTGTTCTAGGAACTGTAATAAAATATGTAGGTGTAATAAAATAAAATATGCCTATGACATGGCCTACTTGTTGAATTGGATTCAGATGCCATCATGCCAAGTGCAAGACCTGCTGTGTCAAAACAGAATTATAAAAATGCTTTCCAAATATTTTCCAAATTACTTTTAGACCATCCACTATTTGAGACTCATAAAAACCCTAACAATCCCTAGCACTCCTGGAGCACATCGTCTGTTCCTGGCCTGGTGCTGAGTTCTTCAAAGATTTATGTCACATAATCTGCACAGCATCCCCTATAAGGTGGGAGCTACTAGTATTCCCCCCACTTTTTCCCCATAAATGAAGATGTGGAGACTCAGAGGTAAGTAGCCTCTGGTCTTAACAGCTGGTGTATGGCAATTAAGCGAGAAATCAAGCCCAGAGCCTTCAGATAGGAGCAAAGACCCGCCTGACACCTCACTAGACCGAGTCCATGTTATTACAAAAAAAAAAAAAAAAGCCTTAATCCATCCGTATTCAACCTCTTGCATCTTTTTTGTAACAAGATGGTGGTCTGAAGAGATAGTATTTATTAAAAAGGCTGCAGCCGCACTGCCTTCCTCCATTCCAGGACACAATCGGGAGCCAATGTTCTCATATTTTAGAGGAAAAGCTCATAAATCACACTGTGATGACAGGAGCTGATTTAGAAAGAGCAGAGAAACCTCCCCCAATTCACACGACCAGCTGGAGCCGTCCAGGCTGGGTCACGCGTGGAACCCCTAGCAGCTTGGCCGCCTCAGAGTCAAGTCTTCTAACAGGAAAGGGCCCTGGCAGGGACACTGACTGCAGGCTGCCTGTGCCCGGGAACCCTGAGGGGGATTTGATTACCCATCTTTTTGTTGCTAACTCCCTTCCAAGTTGCTGCTCCTCGGGGCAGGCACAGATTTGGTTTTTCTCCTTGAAGATTACAAAAGGAGTGAAAAAATAAAGCTGAACTGCTCCCAAGGCAAAGGCTTCATTTAGCAGACGCGCCCCCCAGGGGGGCGGTTTCAGTCACAGCACAACATTGGGTGGCAAAAAAAATAAAAAGGGGGTGGGGCAGGGAGGAGGAAGGCCTTGGAAAGTCGAGAAAGGCTTTGATCTGAGAACCTTAGAGCTGAAGATGACCTCCTTGATGGCCTGGTGCAGACTCCTGGGTTACAGACAGAGGCATGAGGCCCAGGGAAGGGGCAGAACTAATTCTGCACCCCAGGTCTCCTGAAGCACAGCGCTCCCCTGCCTGTCTCTTGATAAAATTCTCCACAGCTTCCCGCCGTCCACAGAATCAAGGCCAAACTCCTCTGACATTCAAAGCTCAAGAATCAAGAATCAAGGCTGCATGTCCATCCCTCATAATGCCCCTGCTTACTCTCCAAGCAAGAGTCTCACCAAAGACCACTGCGCCTGTGTCAGCTCTGCCACTCTTGGCAACACCTAGGGCGACCCACATTTTGGGAGAACAAGTTTCCTTACACTTACAACCACACTCTCACTGGCAGAGGGCGCGGGGAGATGCTTCAGATCCAAGGTAATTAGGAATTGTATTTTTTAATTAATGGACTGCTTTTAGAGCAGTTTTAGGGTTACAGAAATATTGAATGTACAGAGTTCCCAGATACCCCTTCTCTCTCTCTTGCACATTTCCCCATTATTAGCATCTTGTGTTAGTGCGGTACATTTATTACAATTGCTGAACAATACTGATATATATTAACTAGAGTCTATAGTTAACACTAGAGCTCACTCTTTGTGTTTTACATTCTAGGGTTTAAACAAATGCATGACATGTTCATCATTATAGTATCACACAGTGTATTTTCACGGCTCTAGAAATCCCCCAGGCTCCTCCTGTTCATCCTTCCCTTCCTCCTCTCCCCAACCCCTGGCAACTACTCATTTTTTACTATCTCTATAATTTTACCTTTTCCAGAACATCACACAGTTGGAATGATACATTATATAGGCTTTTTAAACCTGGCTTCTTTTAATTAGCAGTAAGCATTGAAGGGTCCTCCATGTCTTTGTATGGCTTGATAGCTCATTTCTTTTTAACCCCTGAATAATATTCCATTGTCTGGAATAATATTCAGTTTATCCATTCACCTATTGAAGGACATGTTGGTTGCTTCCATTTTTTGGCAATTATGAATATTTTGTACAAGTTTTTGTGTGGACAGAAGTTTTCAGCTCATTTGGACAAATATCTTTTTTATTAATTAATAAACTATATTTAAGGGCAGCTTTAGGTTTACAGGAAAAAAAAGAGAATTTTATTTTTAGAGAGCAAATACAGGAATTTTTTAAATTAGTACGAAATTCAAAAGCTACAAAGGGTACGAAAAGTCTTTCTTCCGTCCCTGTGCACCAGCCACCTGGTCCCCTGTAGCAAGGCAACCAAATCGCCAGGTTCGTGTGCATCCGTCCAGAAATGATGGCATGTTTCAAGGCCATTACTTCTCTTTTATACGTATTACAGCATATCATTCACAGCGTTCTGTACCTTACCTTTTAAGGCTATATTGGGGAGATGAGTCGATATATTTTTACAAAGAACTTCCATATTCCTTTTAGCAGCACTATAGCATTCCACTGTAAAACTTTTTAACCAGTCCTCTTTTCTGAATTTTTAAAAATAATGTTTCACTGTCATCAACAATGCTGGCACGAATAACCACACACGAGCTTCATTTTGCACTTGGGCAGGTGCATCACCTGTGTAAAGGGCAAGTGCCACATCGAATGGCAACTGCACGAGCATTCCGAGACTGCTAAGCTGCCCTCTTCTGAAATGGTACCAGTTTGACTCCCACCCGAAATTTATGAAAGGGTCACAGGGGCTTTTTAAAAAGAAGACATACTGGGATTTGCTTCAAAATAACCTTTGGGGGTGGGGCAGGGAGTGGCAGGATTATAGGTAATGCAGGATGGGACTCCATTGTTGAAATTTAATTGCAGTGATGGATATGGGAAAGAGGTTTGCTATACTATTCTCTGTACTTTTGTCATGTTTGAAATTTCCTATAATAAAAAAGAGAAAAAAGAAAGGCAGACAAAGCCAGAAACTTGATACCAAGCCAGAAACTTGATACAAAGCCTGCAGCTCTGGTTAACAGGTCTGACCAGTTAGGAATGCCAATAACTTGCCCCCAGGGGCCTCTGTCCCCAGCCTGCAGATGGCTGTCCTGGGTTAGAAAGAGGGGCCAGAGCATGACCCTAAAAGCAATTTTAAATACAGTTTCCCAGGCCCCACCCAATTCTAATTCTTGGACCCTGTCCTGAGAACAAGGTAAGTTTTCTGACATCTCTTGAGATGGTGAGGCCCTCCTTTCACAGTCCATATTCATCCCGAAAATCAATATCATGTGAGCATTTGGCTCCTCCGCTCCACAGAGGCAGCTGGTGTAACTTCCTCACAACAGAGTTTCGGGAGCTAACAAGGAGGATGAACTGTATGGGATGTTACAGCTGGCAGGGCCTCATCACCTCTATGCCCAATCATGCCTGATTATCACCACGTCCAATGAGGCTGGTACCATTATCATTCCTATTTTATAGATGAAGCAACTGAGACTCAAGGAGCCATAGTGATTTGCCCAGAATCACGCGGAAAGTGGCAGAGCCAGGGTTCAAATCTGGAGTAAGGGGCAGACAGGAACCAAGATTATCCAGTCTCCAAGTCAAGGTGCTTTTCCTGGGAGATCCAATGCCTCCTCTTTGGGGCTAATGTCCTGCTCCCCCTCCTATCTCCGCCCTACACTCCATCTGTCATCTTGGTGCTATTCGCACTGGTCCTGGCTGTCATCATACCCATCCCAGTGCATCCTGGCCTTGACCTCAAGCCCTCCTGTACTGAAGGAAACATCAGCTTGGTAACACAATGTAGCAGGCTCTGGGTTTACCTGCCCAGGGGGGTTCAAATCCTGGCCCTTCCACATGTTCAGAGAGACAAACTTGTTTCGTCATTTCCCTGGGACTCAATTTCCTCTGTAAAATGGAGATGATAATAATCTATCTCATATTGTCGTAAGGATGATAAGTGATCATTTGAGAAAGCCCTTAGTACAGTGCTACATCTATTTTAATACTGCGCTGTCCAACACAGTAGCCACAAGCCACATGTGGCTATTTAGATTTGATTAAAATAAAAAATATATTCCTGAGTTACATTTGCCACATTTCAAGTACTCAGAAGCTAGTGGCTCCTGTTCTGGACAGTAGAGAATATTTCCATCATTGCAGAAACTTATATTGGACAGCACAGTATTAGAGGCTTAATATAAGTTAGGTATAATTATTATTTATTCTTATTGCTTTTCATGGCCATTTCTCATCTCCTCAAATGGAAAAGAAGGTCCTGAGGGGCAGGGATGACACCCATGTTTTATAACTAAGAACTTGTACACAACCCCTCCCACAAAACAGCACAATGGGGTCTGTGAGGCCCTCAGAACAGCACAGTGATGGAGACTCTCTCTCACTGCCACCCGCCCAACCCCCACCATCCTGCAGGGGAGGAATGTTGTGTGGCAGAGTACACAGACCCACAGAGCCTGGACTCCAGCTGCTGTCATAAGGTGAAATAGTGTCTCTGCCCGGTGAGGTCTGAGGCGGGCAAGTCATTTTCTGTGAGCTGTTTTCCGATCTGTAAAAAGCGGGTAAGTATGCTCACCCTGCAGGGTTGCTGCAAGGCTCAGACTAGCTATAATGCACGCAACGTGCATTAGGAGATCCTAATCTAGGAGGATCTAGGAGATCCTCAGCAAATGGCTTCCACGGGGAGGTGGCATACGCTCACAGACTTCGGGAATGTGGGAAGGCACGCCCTCACAGGCTTCGGGGATAGCCAGCCTGGGCTCCAAACCTGGTTTTCTCCACGTCGCAGAAATCACTTCAGCTTTCTAAGTCTGTTTTCTCATCTGTAATATGGGGAATAATAATACCTTCCTGGTGGGTTTGTTAAAAGAGAGACGGCATGCATATCAAACACCTGGCGTGATGCCTAGTGCAGGGCAGATAAGCAATAAATAGCGGGAATGAGCCATCACTGCCGCCGTAGCCACACAGAGTGAGCACGGAGCACACTGGCCTGGGCGTTTCCCAGGCCTGTCTCGTGCCCTCTGTTCACAACCTCACAAGGAGGGTTGAATTACTCGCAACCATTTCTACCCCTGACCTCTCGGACTGGGTCCCCTCCTCCTTCCCCCTACTCCCAGCAGGCCTGGGCCCACTGTTCCATTCCTTCTCTGGACCCTACGTTAATGGCTATGTATCCCCGCCCCTTCTCCCAGCCTCCAATGGGTGAAGAGGCTGTTGGGGGCTCTGTGCCCCAAGGGCTCTCGGACTCCACACCTTTGCCTCTCAGGAGGGCACCAGCTGCCAGGCCAGACACAGCTGCCACCCGCCATTTCCCAGGCAACCCGGCAATCACTGCCCATCCAGCCATGCCAGCCACTGTCCCTGCTGCCTCCACGCTGGGTGGAGCCAGCCTGGTATCTGGTGGAAGGCTGCTCCATGCATCCTCTCTGCACAAGCCAGCAGTTTCTGGAACATTGTACTGTCTCCTTCATTAGGCCAAGGACCCCTACCAATGGCACCAGTCTGTCCTTTATTAATCTTGACCAAGCCCATTCACATCCATCATTGCTTGTGACCTCAGAGGGCTACAGGGAGGGACTGTATATACACCATTTTTCAGAGGGGGAAATTGAGGCCCATAAGAGAAAGGACCTGCCTGAATCACAGGATTTCAACTCCAACTGGCCTGACCCTGACAGGCACTGCCCTGGTCTAGCTCTGCTCCCATGGACCAGGTGGAATAATCCGCAGCAAGGGACTGATAAATGGGTGGCTGAGTGATGCAATACCAAGAGCTCAGACTTGACGAGTTCACAGCCTGGCCTGGAAGCTTGTTAGCTCTGTGACCTTCAGCAACTCAGTCACCTCTCGGGGCCCTGGGTTTCCCATCTGAAAAATGGAGGGAACAATAGCAGACAATTATGGCACTGAGTGCTTTACACATCGTCTCCTTGTTAAGCAAGGCAGTGACTATTACACTACAGTTTTAAGAGAGCTACACTACTATTCCATTTTGCAGAGGACACTGAGGCAGAGGTGAAGTGACTTGCCTAATTTCACCTAAACATTAAGAAGTCTCTGGGCTCCAAATCTTGTTCCTCTTGCCAGGGATGGTTCCTGTGCGCTTGCCATATGTACTACACCAAGTGAGCCGAGTTTTTCAGTAGGTCTTTAGCCATCTCACAATCACTCAGCAGCAAAGATCAGGCTTAGCACAGATAACGAAAGCGCATTAACTCCGGCGGCTTCCTCGGAGCAAATTATATCTGCTTCCAACTTTCTTGGCAGTGGGGAAACACATATGCTGGGAAGAAGCTGGGCGAAATGATTGGCATTTCCCTCTCCACTTCTCACCACCACTCCCTCCCCCCCAAAAGGAAGCACAGTATATGGGATAGTGTTTTGAAAAAATGGCTTATTTAATAACAATAATGATGATACTCTCTGTCAACCAGGAAAATCTTTCTCTAAGTAAAAGGAAATGATGATTCCAAACACACTAGGGAATTAGCACTGAATACACATTCACAGCTGAAGACAAGAGATTCCCACCTTCCACCTGGGTCCAAAAGCAGAGACCCAGCTCCGTAGCTCCCTGAGTCCCCAACCTGGATTGCTAAGCCAGTTCACTTGAGCAGAAAGAGGAAAGCAGAGTGGGTTGGGGAGAGGGCTTCCCCATAACAGCTGTGCCATGTCCGGATAACAGCCATTCCCTCTCACACAGAAGTCAGGGGTTTCCTCCCTGCCTTCCTGTTTGGTGAAATGCAAAGAAAGGTCAGAATAAGGCCACACCTTCTCCTACCAGAAGCTCTGAGCTAAAATGGTCTGTGATCAATTTCAGCACGATATTAACATTCACAGCTTTGCTGTCCAATGGCCCCTGAAGGATCAGATGTATTTAAATGGGAAGAGAACAGGATTCATTAATGTTGAATTTCCAGCTGTGTCCTCTGATGAGAATGCTTCTTTTCAAGCATATCATACTCCTAGAACTAAAATAGAAGTCAGAGAACTGGGGCCAGCCTGGAAACATCTAAGTGTTCCCCAAAATTTAAAGCCATTTTCACAATGTGTCCTCTCTAAAGCCATCTGTTCTATATTAATTTAATATATTTCTTTAAATCACCTTGCTTTTGACATCAGATGACTCATAGTATTGCTGTAACTGAATCAACCTGAACCACCATTAAGGGAAAGTAATTGTAAAAATAAATACGATGAATACAAAATAACATTATTAAATTCTTCCTAGATTCTGTAGCCTGAGACCTGCTTTCTTCTTGATAAAAGGAGTTTGGCAAGTATTACAGAGAGTGTTTAAGGCGTGCTAGAGCCTAATGGCAACTTTCTCCTTAAGGTAATCAGAAGGGTGGAAGGAGGATTGAAGAGGAATAACTGTCCATTTCTGTGCATCAGTGCTATTTAGTTTTGTCTCTGTGAACCACCTAAAATCATCATACACACACAAACACACACACCCCAACAGGGGTGCTCTATCCCTCAGGAAATGGTGGTTGGTCCAACACCTTAATTCATAAAGGGGAAACTGAGGAACACGGAGCCTCACCCTGGTACCATAATCTGGGTCTCCTGGCTGCATGGCCAGTGCTCAGTGATTCTGACTGCAGTTATTTATGTTCAAGTCCTTTCTGCCCTCTTGTGACAAAAGGCAACTAGCACAACGCCAGCGCCTGCCATCAAGTCGGCTCCTCACAAATATTTTTAAATGAATCAATTAACCAGTAAAATGAAATGATGTATGTGGTAGGGTGAACAACAACCCCCAAAAGATATTCAGCTCCGAATCCTAGGAACCTGTGAATGTTACCCTTACTGACAGAAAAGAACTATGCAAGTGTAATTAAGTTAAAGATCTTTGAGACGAGGAAATTACCCTGCACTCTCCTGGTGGATCCTAAGCGCAGTCCCTCGTGCCCTTGCAGGAGAGAGAAAGAAGGTGATCGGCACAGACAGGAGAGGAGGAGGCACTGTGACCACAGAGCCAGAGACTGATGATGTGACCACAAGCCAGAGAATGCCGACAGTCACCAGAATTTGGAAGAGGCAAGGAATGAGTTCTCCTCTAATGTCTCTGGAAGGAGCAAGTGGGACCCTGCCAACTTATTAATTGTGGCCCAATAAAACTGACTTCAGACTTCCGGCTTCTGGAATGTGAGAGAATTAATGTGTATTATTTTAAGTTACCAGGTACAGGGTCATTTATTACAGCAGCCATAGGAAATTAATGCAATGTGCATTAGACCACTTTGAAAGTTCTAATGAATTATAAAATATGGCTTAAGCAGTGAATGATATAGAAAGTCAGATGACCAGAAGAGGGAGGGGCCATTGGCGCGGAAGAGTCGGCTGAGGCCTCACGAAGGCGGAGAGAGCTGAGGCAGGACTTGTAGGATCTGGACAATCAGAGAAAAGGAGCAGCATATTACATTAATATCACATACACCACAAGAATTTACTGCTGGCATACCATATTTGGCTTAGAGGGCAAGAGGAGTTGAGATGAAAATATGATACGATAGGACCCCTCCCCTCAAGGCACCCCCAATGTACTGGAAAGATAAGGTATACCTAGGTGAAAAGCTAATTAGCAACATGAGGTGAAATAATTCCCCTCCTGGGATCAGGGGCATATGCAAAAATACACATACAGGGATATATATTACAATATTGTTTATAAAAGTGAAAACTTGAGGGCAACATAACTGGCACATCCAAGCAACAAACTCTTGTGCAGTTTTAAAACCATGTAAAATAGTTAAAATCCTTGGGAAAAGGCCCAAAACATATAAATGACAAAAGTGAATGATAAAAATAGGATGTATCGTTTAGTCCTCCCAAAATATAAATACAGCTATTTATACACGGAGAAAAAACTGAAGAATATACACTACAATGTTCATTATGGTTATCGCCAGGTAGCAGGATTGTGGATTGGTTCATTTCTTTATTAAATATTTACCAAGCACCTGTGTGCTAAGCCAGGGCTTGGCAAACTTTTTTGTAAGGGGCTAGATGGTAAATATTTTAGGCTTTGCAGGCCATACAGTCTCTGTTGCAACTACTCAGTTTTGCCCTCACAGCACAAAAGAAGCCACAAGGCAGTATGGCAATGAATGCACATGGCTGTGTTTCAATAAAACTTTATTTAAAAAAACGGGTGATGGGGCAAATTTGGTCTGTGGGCCATAGGTTGCCAACTCCTGTACTAATCACCGTGCTTTTCTATATTTTTCAAACCTTCTACATAATAGGCATTACTCCTCTAACAGGGAGAGGGACAAGAAAATTTTTAAATGCTCAGTATCAGTGGCCCCGACAAGATCATGGTTGGGTCATAGTAAGGTAACATCGCCTGCAGGGACAACAACCTCAAATATCCCTGTGGGTTAGGCAGGTACCAAAAATGTGGATAGAGACCTGGTATAAAACAATACGGAGAGCACAAATCTGACCAGATAACATTCAAATTCACTCTCTAATGTTAATGCTGTATCTGCTCAACAAAAGCAATACATAAACCTTAAGTTTATGGATCTGGAAAACCCTCCCAGCAAATGTCACTTTAGCTAGTGCCAGTCCTGCTGGATTCATACCCAGGACAGGGAGGCCCCCACTTTGCCACAGCTGTCCTCACCTTGACCCTATTAACTCGTGCTGAAATGACCAGCCCCAGCAAAAGCTGCTGATGTTTATTGAGAAGGTGCCTCCGGCCATGTGTGCATTCACCTGACAGTAATAGGATGGAGGATGGATTTCCTTGACCTTCCGATGAGAATGCCACGTGGAGGAATATCCAAGGCCACGGTGAAGACCCAATATTATATGAACATTGCAGCTACTGCTCAGAAGGCTTACCACAGGATGTAAAGGCACCAACTGCGTCAGGCAGAGTGATTTATGGTTCAGAAAACCATGTGAGTTATTGCCCATTACCTCATTCTGGCAACTTTGCAATTTTTGCCAATTGATTTTTGGAAAGGGGAGAAGGAGAAACAGAAAGGGTCTGATTTCAGGTGTGTGTGTGTGCCTGTGTGTGTGTGTAAATTTTCAAAAAGGTCAGCGAGTGGGGCCTTGATTATTTGACGGGGTTTCATTTTTACGGTGAATGTCAAGCAAGTCATTATGATTACATTATCAATTCTTGTCAATAGGTGAACCTTCAAGGGAAACTTTAGGAGATCCTCCATGCCTTTGAGGATAGATGAAGTACAGCAAAACATAAAAAAAAAAATGAATTCAGAAAAGTATCTTCTCAAAAGCTGAGTCTACCAAACTTTTAGGAAAAGCCTCAGAAAAAATATATAAAATCATTATAGTTGCCCAGTGGCTTAATAACAGGTTACAAGCCTGAGCACCAATAATGTACATGTTATGGTGTGGTAACTCTCTTTCATACTCAAACATGCGCTCGAAAAAATAAGTTCTGGGTTAGTTCCAGCTCTGCCTCAAGGCATCAACCTCATCCATAAACTGGGATTAATGATACCTACCTAAGAATTGTGGTAAAATCAAATTAGGAAATCATATGTATACATGAAAGAGTTCCATAAAGAGTAAAAATTTTACAAACAGGTGGATTCTTTGTCATGATATAATTATTCCTAGTCTAAAGGAGTTCAAAGTGCTGCTTGCATATCCGCCGACTGCAATAGTGACACAAGATTAACCAAAGAGGAAAAGGTTGCAGCTCCCTTAGCAGACCCAGCCTGTCTCCCAGTGCGGCAGCGAATTTCAGTGCTCAGGCTGGAATCCAATCATCCACGCTTGGGCTCAGAGTGAGCACTTACTACCCCAGTATAAATCTATTTGTCCTTTTAATGTAATGTGGACCGCTCTGCCAAGCTCATATTTCATGTCTTGGTCCTATTACCAAAGAAAAAAAATACCTCATGTTTATTATCTTACCACTGGCAGCATGGTGTAGTAGGGGTTCTTTTCTGTACCCTGCTTGGGGAATGGTATATACAGATATACCATTCCCACAACACACACACACACACACACACACACACACACACACTTAGTCTGTCCAGAAAAAGTCCAGCCATTGTTAATATAACGAGAATGGTTTGTGCGACATTGATGTAATCTGGCACCCAAGTGGAGTGGACTGGAATGCATGTGTGTGAACAATGATAACTTCACTACACTAGTCAGTGGGGGCAGTAGACGCCATAGAGTGAGCATGTGTACTGTGTGGTCATCACATTCAAAATGACTGAGCGAGTACAGCAATGAATCTGCATCAAACTTTGCATTAAGCTTGAACATTCCTCCACAGAAACTATTCGGATGATCCAGGAGGCCGCAGCTATGGGCAACTGGTGATTGGTAGCTTCATCACAACAACATGCTCACTCATGCATCACATCTCTTGAAGAGTTTTTTGGTGAAACATCAAATCACCCAGGTGACTCAGCCCCTCTATAGCCCACATTTGGTGCTCTGCAACTTCTGGCTTTTCCCAAAACTAAAATCGCCTTTGAAAGGGAAGAGATTTCAGACTGTGGATAAAATTCAGGAAAATACGACAGGGCAGCTGATGGCGACTGGGAGAATTGTGTGAGGTCCCAAGGTGCCTACTCTGAAGGGGACTGAGGTGTCATTGTCCTATGTACAATGTTTCTTGTATCTTATTCAATAAATGTCTCTATTTTTCATTTTACATGACTAGATACCTTCTGGACTGATAGGTCTGTGTGTATTACACACACACACACACACACACACACACACAGAGTTTACTAGGGCTCACGAGGCTCGAGGCGAACAACTTCACTACTCTTGGTCAGCTGGGCAATGGGTTGCTGCTGTGGCCCTACTGACAACCAAGCTCTGGGCCTCAAATTCCATAGAAAATGGGGTCACTGGATTAAGGTCTGTTTCTGCATTAAGATGTGACTGGAGGTCAACCAAGTGAGCAATTTCTCAGTCTAACACACCTCTGTGTCCCATTCGGCATAAATCCTGTTATATGCTCATAGTTCCATACGAATCACCTCCCAGCTAAGGTGCACACCATATGCACCAATAGCATGGAGATGAACTCCAGCTCCTAGTCCTTCCCCTTCCTCTTCCCTTGGTCTCTGGTAATTTCTCCCTAGCACTGAGGTGAGTTGCCCAGTGCAGTCTGATCTGGCAAGGACACAATAATAACAGATTCTAACTTCCGAAGAGCTGCTCGGTCCCATCTTATCAACTCACTCACACTCTCCTTCCTAAATGAAGGAGGCTGCTGTAGGTTGGCTTATTGGGGAAATGAATGGATAAAACGCCATCTAATTTTGCTTTCCACTTTCCAGGACCAAGCGTTTTGGATCCCGAAATGACTTCGTGGTATGAAATATATAAAATATCAACAAAGAGTGTAGCAGAGACAGATGCCAATGACGCTGATTCCTTTTAAGGCTCTTTTCAAAGGTCAAGGAGCTGTGAGCAAAACCACGATCATTACAAGGCTGGGTCTCCTGCTCCCCACGGGGAAGGGACATAGCCCCATTAGGAATGGCGGTGGTCTGAATCGAGTCCCACTTTTAGGAATTCTGGAGACCTCAGTGATCATCAAAGCCAGCATTTGGCTTTGGGATCCCAGAGCCCATGAGATGCCCCCCATTTCTACCCTGAAACTTGCCCCCCAAATCTTCCCCATGTAAGGAAATGGAGCCTCTGTTCCCCTACTTGCTTGAACTGGAAACTGGTCATTACCTTACCTCTCCCTTACCCCATGCCTCTGTCCCATCCATCACCACTGAGTCCTTTCCATTCTTCTTCCCCAGCATTTCTAAATTCATCCATTTCTCTCCATGTCTGCCACCACCACCCTAGCGAAAGTCCCCATCATCTCTGACCTGAATAACCACAACAGCCTCTTAAACCAGCGCCCACATCATTTTTGGCCCCTTTCCAATACAGTCAAATCAATTGTTCTCCAGAAACTAAAAATCTAATTCATGCCACCACCGGCAGGGTCCTCTCCTCCCCACTCTCCATCTCTAGCTTAAAATCCTTCGAGGGATTGTCGCCCTTTTTAGGATAAAGACAGAAATGTGAACACGCTTTTAGGATAACAGATCAAGCCTTCACATGAGCTACAAGACTCTGCATGATGTGGACTCTCTATGTGTCCATGGCCTCATCTGCCCCCTGCTTATTATCTTCTAGCCCCCAGGCTTCTCTCTGGCGCTTGGCCATGCCAAGTTCTTTCCTGCCTCGGGCCTTTGCACTTGCTATTCTTTTACTTGAAATGCCCTTCTCTTTTCTCCACTTCCCCCTCCTGTCCCATCTAACTCTTATTTATCTTCAGGTCTTGGTTTTGGGAAATTGAATAACTACCTCACAGTGTTGCTAAGAGCACTAAATGAGATTATGCACGTAAAGTGCTTGGCACAGTGCCTGAGTAGTCAATAAATGTTACATATACATTATACATGTTTTAATCTGAAAATGTATTCTTATTCATGCCCATGTATTCTTTCTATCTTTTCTCTCCCCCACTGCCCCCTCTCTCTGTTTCTCTCTCTTTCTTAAGCCAAGAGATTTATCTTCAACTCTAGCAGGCCTTTCAGAATGCTCAGAACGGAGACAAAAACTTTCGTGCTCGTACCTAGTCTTAGAAATCTCACAGATACTCTTTCTCTCCGCCTTATATAATTTATGTTTCACTCAAATATTCAACCCCCTCCTTCCTCCTAAAGCATGGATGACCCAATTCATATCTAACTTCCTATTTCCATATCAAACATTCATTCATCAGCATCTGCCAGGCTCTGTTTGCAGACGGGAGGATCCGGCTACAGTGATGTCACAGACCCTGCCCTTGAGGAATTCAGCTGAGACTAACATATACAAAAACTACAACATTACAATGAGCCTGAAGAGGGGTGTGCCCAAAAGTGCTTATATCCACACCAAGAAGGAAGCAGGCCGCTGCAGGGGAGATGGCATGGGTCAAAGGGATCGGAGAGGCTTCATTTGGCATCTGAGCCTGGCCTCGAAAGACAAATAGAAGTTCACCAGATGAGGGGAGGGCAGTGAAGGCAGCAGGAGTAAGTGAGTGGGCAAAGCCCTGAGGTCTGGAAGCTCATGGCATGATCAGGGACAGGCAAAGGGTTCGGCAGGGCTACAGCTGAAGAGGTCTGGAGGATGCAGGAGAAGCTCAGGTAGCAAGGGTTCCTTGGAGCCAGATGGTAAACAGCCTCAAAAGCCACACTCAGGGGCTTAGACTTTACCCCAATGTCAATGTTATAGGAAAACCTGGTGGCAGCATGGGGGGCAGGTGGATTGTCACTGGAGGAGATAGGACATAAGTAGACAATTCAGGAGACTACTGAGATACCATAGTCAGGGACAGGGAGAGGCAACTGAGAGGTTTTTATTAAGTTCCTGCCACAAGATAGGCATTTCACGTGGTGACAAACCCTGGTGTACTAACTTTCTCAAGAGCCCCACGCACGTGGTGCTACAAGGCCAGTTTCAAAGGCTAAGTCTCTAGTAGCAGAGGCCGCACACAGCTTTCACAGCGTCCAGGTCAGAGTCCCGTAGCTGCGGTTGGTGGCATAAAGGCCGAGGTGTGCTGCTGCTGTCACAGTGCAGCCAGTCCTGGGCCCAAACTGAGATGAGAGGAGCAGGGCAGACAGCTCCATCATTTATTCGTATAACTGATTTCATACCTCTGTGAAAAGGAAGTCAGTCTGGGAGAAGAGGCAGCTTCTAAGTAAAATATGCATGACATTTACCCTTCACCTGGTAAACTCCTGCTCATACATTAAGGCCCAATTCAGATGTGCCATGAGAGACACCGTGAGATTTTGTGAGAAAGCTTAGCAGAATGGGAGGGAAGGGTTTCTTCCAGATTTTGGCTTAGAACAGGGATGGCTCAGAGGGAACACAGCGACACCTGAAAAGATGCAGCTCAAAGAGCATCAGGTCCTGGAACAGAAGCGGTGATCCCACGAGGGCACTTCCAGCAGGGCAATGCCTCACTCTTGGGTGCCTGGCAGGAAGCAGGCATTAGCTACAGCACTAGCAGACTTGTTCAGGGACATGTGAGAGACCTTCTGGAAGTTGGACACTGTCAGCCCCCCGCCTGGATTTCCCCTTCCACAGAGGACATGAACACGGGGTTGCAGCATCCTCCAGAGAAGTGGGGCCAGGGACCAGGATTGGTCTTGAATCAGACTCGAAACCCACCTGTGTATGGCAGTTTCACACACCCGATCTCACCTAACGCTGACCACAATGCAGGAGTCACGGGTGAGAAAACTGAGGTTCAGCGGGTGAGCTCCCCGAGGCCGTGCAGCCGGCACTGCTGCAGCCAGAGCCTGAGCCCAGGACTGGGTGAGCCCAATAAGGCTTGTTCCCCCTGAACCTCGGCTTCCTCGGCGTGTCGCTCACTAGTGTGCCAGAGCCCCCAATTCTGGGGACACAATCATTAGCCAGATAAACCCTTCCCAGGAAGACTCCAGGCACAATGATTCATGAGAGAGGGAAGAGAAAAATAACAATGCGCCGTCAACAAGAAGCATTTGAGCACTTCCTTTTGCACTTCGGGAATTGGACGCACTCTGCACCAGGTGTTTCCACAGAGCTAGCCAGCGTGTCAGCCTCGGGAGAGATGTGAAGCCTCAGAAAGAAAGGAATGCAGCCTGCACTTGAACCACAAAAACAGATGACATGGTGCAAGCCGGCACCCTTACAGGCACAGATGGGCGCCCGGGCCCTGAGAATGAATTGCCATTCTCTGGCCTCTCCCTCCCCCTCTGAAAGAACTGTCTTTCAAACCACCCCACTTTTCTGAGTGTGGTAAAGGCCTCAAGCCCCACTTTCCACCCCTGTGACTGTCTCCAGAGCCAGAGGGGAACTGTTGTTCTGATGGGTGTTTCTCTCCAAAGCTAATGGGAAAAATGCCCCCAGGTCCAGTTTAGCAAGAGTGTCCAAGTGAACTTCCCATCAGCGCTTCAGAAACGTTCTGATGCCTGTTTCACCTCCGGAAACACAGACTTTCATCTGAGGGGATGACCAAGTAGGACAGGAAAGGGAAGATGCCCCAGGGGAGCAGCAACCCTAGCATTTCTCTTCCCTTGGGGAGAGAAGACAACAGGTAGAAGAACCTTCGGTACAATCACCCATAATGTTGCAGGCAAGCTTCAGGGTGCTCATGCAGGAAAAAAGTACCAAATAAGTCTTGCTCATCCCTTTCTTGGGCTATGGAAACAGCTTTATAGAACAACTTGCTCCCAGCTCTCTCATCTCCTGGGGAGACTGAGGAAGTGCCACGTGGTAAAGCCAGATTTGTCAAATAGCTACTTTGGCAAAGGTGGTACTGTGCCTAACCATACCTCACAGCCACACAGTCCTTGGCACTTTTTAAAACCCATGTACATCCCCACGACAGCCCCTAATTCACAATGGAGAACCTGAGACGCTCGAAGCCCCGGATGCGGGGTCAGCGGGCACGTTCCGGTCTCGCCAGCCCCTCTCCCGCTGCCCCATGCTCCTTGCCCGCTCTGTTGGGTGAGTGCCCACGGAGGTGCGGCTCTGCTACCCATATCACAACTCTGTACAGTTTATAATCCTTCCCAAGCTCTGAGTGTGTGCTGAAGAAAAGAAATGAATAAATTCCTTGTCATTATGTGAGGTGAGCAGATAGAAATCATCACTCCCGTTTTCCAGGTGCGGAAGCTGAAGCTCACACGCCCGTTTGACAAATGCGTCTTCCTCAAGGCCCTAGTTAGTTGTGAAATACAACCCAGGATTTTTGATGCCCGGTGAGGCAGATTAATTGCATTAAGAACTCCAAACTTCTTCAACTCCTCCTTGTACCCACAATTTTTGCCAAGTGACTTTACCATTCATTTCTAAGAGGAGAAATCTATTTCCCCACCCCTTGAATCTGGGTTCACCTATTACTTGCTTTGGCCAAGAAAAGGTGGTGTGCCGGTTCCAGTCTGGGTCCCAAAAGGCCTTAAGCATTTCCACTTGCTCTCACCTCTGCCATCACTGGAGCACCTGCCTGGGCTGGCCTATGGGAGGACGAGAGACACAAGGAGTGGAGCTGCACTCCCCTACTTGCCCTAGTCGCCCCTGCCCAAAACAGCCAACCTCAGACACGCGAATGAGCCCAGCCAAGAACAAGAGCTGCCCAGCTAACCTCCAGATAACCCCAGATGCATGAGCAATTAACCCTTGTTCCTCATTGCCGCTAAGATTTTGTGGCTGTTTGTCATGCACAATTCTACGGCAGTGGCTAACAGACACATAGCACCTGTTTTCACCCACTCACCTACCCATCCAGACATTTATGTCCCCATCCATTCATTCAATATATTTGCTGAGCGCCTATTATGTGTCCAACACTGTGTTAGGCACTGGGGATACAGTGGTGAGGAAGACAGACCCTGTCCTACCTTCACGGAGCGCGCAGACCAGAAGCAAGATGGGCAGTGAGATGAGCACTGGACTAGAGGTAAGGAAAGCACAGGGTGCAGTCGGGGCACAGGGCAGGCAAACCTGACTGAGACAAGGGTGAATGATGGGCAGTCAGGGGGGGCTTCCTGGAAGTAATGGTATCTAAGTGGAAATCTAAAGGCTGAAGAGGAGCCTGAAGGGATAGGAGGGGCTTGTCAGAGAGAATGTCCCCAGCAGAAGACACAGCCTGGCAAAGGCCTGATGAGGTAGGGAACTGGCTGGCTGGAGCCCAGAAGTAAGGGGGGACAGAAAAAGGAAGCCCAGAGAAGCTAGCTCCGGTAGGACCCAATCATCACTCCAGGTACTTTTTCTCTATTTATTTTCAAAGCCAAGTGAATCCGGAAGAGGAAATGGGAACCTTTTCTGTGAACAGATGAAGAAATGAAGGCAAAGGCCATAGAGCATCTCAGTGCGCACTCAGAGGGGGCGGTGCCTAGGCACAGCCTTCCGGGAGCAGCAGGAGGAGTTCTCGCTTCTCGGCTGTAAGGGACATTTGCTCCCTGTCTAAGGCTGCGGGTTCTTTGCCGTTACTCCCAAGGGACCTGAATCAGGAATGAAAGCTTATTGCTGGAACCTCCAAAGCAGCCGACTGGCGTGGGGCAAGTACAGGGCGGGGCAGAAGTAGGTTCATTGTTGTGAGTACGCGAAACTCAGAGTTTACTCTTGTATTATTATTTATTTATTAGTTATTGTATTTATTATTATTGTTAACCTATTTTCGCCACCCCCCACACTCCCCCGTATTCTTCATCTCTATGAAGAAGAAAGAGAAACAGAAAATCCCAGAGGAGGCTGTATGTTGTGGCATTCATTCATTCATCCATTCATTAGTTCAGCCAGCAAGTGCTCCCTAACTGGCCACACTCTGCAAGCCCCAACCACATGCCATGGAAGAGGATCTTGCCCACCAAGACCTTCAGCCTGGTGGAAACTGGGGCAACTCCGGACACTCTACACAGGCAGAGCCTACAGGTGGCAATCTGTCGGAAGCAGACACTGGGGCAACTGTCTTGAAGTTAGTTGAGAACAGCAAGACCCTATTTTTGCTTATGCCTTTTCTGGGGTGGCTCGGGGAAGTCACCTCAAGCTACTGTTTGGCTCAACCACTGAGCAGGGCAGATAAAATATGTGAGGAATGGCCTGTAATATAGTTAACAAGTGTTAAGGGGTGGTAGTGAGATTCAGATGGAATTTGAGGAGTTCAGATAAGGGCGTGACAGCCATACCTGGTGGAGTGGATCAGGCAAGGTTTCTAAAAAGAAAGGTAAGTCAAGGAATGAGGAGAACAGGGGAAGATCTCCAGGGGAAAGGAAGTCGCCACAAGACATGGAGGTAGGAAGCCTGGAGCCTACCCACGGACTCATTCTGGGCGCTTGAATCAACAGCACGGAAAAGGTAGAACATCAGCTGGAAGGACACATTGGAGTCAGAACAAGGAAGTTCTTAGACACCAAGAAAAGGAGGTAGAACTTTATCAAGAAGATAATATCGAGTCAACAAATGTGACGTCAGGAGTGAATTTCAGGAATATTAATCTGCTGACTAATGAGATGGGTTGGAAAGGAGAGACTGAAGCCAAGAAGAACAATTAAGAAGGTCCTGCCAGAACTGGTCGGAGAAGAGGAGACAGATGTGAGAAACAGACTCCAAACGACTTGGCAACTGGCTGGATGGAAAAAGCAGAGCCATGGGTCATCCTCAGGCTCTAGGTCTGTGAGGGCGACTGTGAAGTCCACTGCAACAGGGAAGAGGGACGTGGCTGTCAGACATAGCTGGGTTGAATCGTCTGAGAGCACCAGCAAGGAGCTTGAAGGAAGGCAAAAGTAAGAAAAGGTGTTACTGTTCTTGAAGGACAGGACAGGCTTGGACGGAGAAGGAAGCAATGGGCAGCGGGAGCAGTTGGAAGGAAACTAATGAATGTGCAAGAGAGAGAGAAGATAAGGACAGAACCTGGTTCTGACAGGAGCTCCTCCGCTCCTCCCCACATCGTTACATGTGCCCTCAGAAAATGCTGTTCCAGACCCCAGCTTCTGCCTTGATCACAGTCTCTCTGCCACAAACAGAATGTGCCGTCTCTGAGGGCAGGGATTATTATGTGTTGGGCTTGCTGCAGTGTCCTCTATACACTGAATACTGCCCGGCACTCCAGAGGTGTTCAACGGATCCATGTTCAGTGTCCCACAGACATATATTTACGTGTGTGTGTGTGTGTGTATGTGTGTGTGTGTGTGTGTGTGTGTGTATATATGTATATATGTGTATATATATATATATATATATATGATCCCACCTCCTACCTCCAGTGACTGGACTGAGAATGAGCAGTGATCCAAGTTGGAGGTGGAGAGAGGGTGTTCACTCATAGGCCGGTCAAAGCCAGCCAGCTTCTATCTCCCTCTCTCTCTCAAACATCTGAACTAAGACACAAGGGTTAAGGTCAGTGGTGATGGGCACCAGAGCCTACAGCTGTGCAGCCGCTGGGCTGGTGGCCGTCTCGGGCCATTTGTAAAGTGCGCAGGTGGAGGAAGCTGGTGTTTGAGAGAACGGAGGAGGGAGAAGCAGAGGCAAACCCCACACAGCCTCTCAGAGTGGGGCAGGGCGGCCTCCAGCCCTAACCTCCCAGGTCTACCCTGGCAGTGAGGGCTTAGCTTTGCTCTCAGTCCCTGGGCATTCTGAAGGTACAGCGATGAGCCACCAGATTCCCCATCAGGGAGGAAGGCCTCGCTCCCCCTGCTCGGGCAGTGCTGCTGGAAGACCACCCTCTACGACGACTGAAGAAAACTGCCTCGCCCCGGGTCACGCCCCCTTCCAGAGGGAGTCCACGGCCATGACTGATCAGCATGGGGGCAGAAAGGGACAACTCAGCACAACTCTGAAGGACATCCCCAAGTCCCAGAGTGTCCCATGGAGTCAGCTAAGCCTTCACTGGGACTTCACCAGAGCTCAGCCTCTCCTTCCACACGATCCTGCTGCCTTTGCATTCCTTCCATAGGCACTGACCCCAATCGGACTCCCCAGTAAATGCCCTGCATCCTAAACTCCAGCTCAGCACTAATTTCCTGAAGAATCCCACCCACAACAGCCCCAACATTGTCTATGAAATCCTTACAATACAGTTTTGATATATCAGCCAACACGAGTGAATCTTGACTAAGCTGACAGCACCCATTTTTTTTTAAGTCCAGTTCAGTTACGGCGACTCCTTCATCGGTATTCACAAGAGCGCTTACCATGGCGTTTTGCAAATGGCAATAAGAATAATAACAGGTAAGAGTTAATGAACTAATATTATGTCAAGCATTGTTCTGGGCATTTTACAAGGATCATTTAACCCTCACGACATCCCTTTGAGGCAGATGTCATTATCCCCATTTTACAGATTTAAAAAAGACAACAATTGAGGCATCCTTTCCCAGAGTCACACAATTAAGCAGGGGTAAGGTCAATATGAAAACCCAGAACCTGTGTCCTTAACCCATTCAACCCTGTCTCCTGCCTTACTCAATTACAATGTCAAAGACGGAGTCAATGATTTTCAGCTAGATGGGGTCTATAAATTATCTAGGCCAGCATTTTATTTTAGTGAGGCCCAAAGGAATGATTTTTTTACGGTCAATGTCACACAATCCCATTGCAAAATATGAGAATTTCACTTTTACAAAATCAAAGTATACATGTGGCAAAAAAGGGATTGATTAAAAAATCATTTAAACAAGATAATTTTCTCCATAATAAACTACCTGGTTATAGGTACTCTACTCATGACACTTTACTCTATATACACTATGCATATATGCAAATTATTGTATAGCGCTGTATACTCTCAACCATGTAATTATGCTTGAAGGGCAATTTCAAAGATTGACATGGCCTGACATGCTGACTTGGGACTCCAAACCACTGTAAGACAGGGTCCGCCTCTGAAGGAGCTGATGGTAAGGAGAGATACTGGAACACGGATCCCTGACTCATGACCCTGCTTCCCCCCACCCCTTCCACCTATGTCCCCTCCATTTGTTTATCTGGTTTTATTTCAAAGAAACCAAGCTGATTCAGAGAATTGCAACATTGCCATTTAGAAAAACTCAAGCTATTGAGAAATCCACGTGAATTGCCACACTGCAGCCATGCTTTCGAGACTGCTGTTTCTAATTAAAGGACTGGCTGACACATTACGTAGCTCCTTGGGAAGCATACCATCACGCCACACATTCCTCCAGATGTCCCTGGATTTCTCCTCCTTGCCTTTTTCATTGGCATTCTCACCCTCATCACCAAGCAGTGTTCATTTATTCACCACCTCCATCCCTGGGGAATGATGTCAGACACTAAATAACGTGATTCAAAATAGACCAGCTTTCAGATCATAAGGAGACACAAGGATACAGGACAATACTCAAACATCTCTGGCTCCAACCTACCTCACCGTCTCCTTCCAAATGCCACTCCGATCAAATTCCTTATTTCTTGAGCCACTCCAGGTGCTTTCCTACTCTAAACCTCAAGTGTCCTCTCCACTTAAATTCCATTCTTCCTTCAATTCCCAGTCCAAGTACCACCTCCTCTAAGAAGAGTTCCCTGCTCATGTGATAGAAACCAGAGAGCCAAAGGGACATTTAGGTATTGCCTATACCTGAGGTCACCAGTAGCAGAATGAATGGCTGACTGAAGTTTTATTTGATCTTCAAAGTGTTGAAGAGCCTGGCATTCTGAAAGTTTCTGAATTTGTTGCAAACCCTTAAAAGTCGGGAGATTTCACATAAAAGTTCTGGCTTTGTGGCTTGTCTTCAAAGGCCAGTGATCTGGAAACACTTGTTTTACTTCCTACACGGCAACAATCAGATGAAAAGGAGTAGAAGCTGCCCTCTCTGCACTTTTCTTTTTTTGCACAAAAGTTTTGGTTGTTTTTTTATTTGTTTGTTTGCTTGTTTGCTTAAATCCTCACCCAAAGATACACTTATTAAATTTAGAGAGAGAGGAAGGGAGAGAGAAAGAGAAACATGAATGTGAGAAAGAAACCTCAATTGGTTTCCTCACATATGCTCCTCAACCAGGGATTGAACCCACAACCTTTCAATGAACAAGACAATGCTCCAAGCAACTGTGCTACCCGGCCAGGGCTGGTTTTGCTTAAAAAAACAAAAAAAAAAACAAGAACAATCCATGGTTATGTAAATTTGCAACCAATACATTTCATCAGTTTCTAGGTTCAGCATTTTTTCATGCCATTATTTTCATCTCAGTATTCACTTTTCTTCTGGGTAAAGTTCATCCTTTAGTATTTCTTTCAGCAAGTATCATTATGTACTAAACTTTCTTCTCTTGGTATATTTGATGCCTTTATATCATCTTCACTCTTAAGAGCTAGTTTGGCTGGGTGTAGACTTCTAGTGTGACAGTTACTCCTCCTCAGCACTTTCAAGGCACCTCCTCATTGTCTTTGGGAGCTGAAGTTGCTAATGAAGTCTGTTGTCAGGCTAGTTGTTACTTTATAGGTAATTTGTCTTTGCTCTGTGGAGCTTTGAACAATTCGTCTGTCTTCTAAGAATATGTATGTCTAGGTGCGGATTTATTTTTAATTTGTCCTCATGGAACTTTTTTCAATCCCAGAACTCATGTCTTTCTTCAGTTATGGGAAAAGGTGCATTCACTATCTTATCAAATATTGCTTCTCATTCATTCCCTCTGTTGTCTTCTGGAGCTCTGACATACATTGGAGCCTTCTGGTTTATTCTCAGTGTTGCTTAATTGCCCTTCCATGTTTTAAATTTCTTACTCTGAGTTGGTTTTCTGGTGAACTTCATAGTACTGACTTCTAATTTACAAATTCTTTCTTCAGTTACATCCAGAATCAAGTCTACCTCTTTTATTGAGGTTCTATTAAGAAATTCAAAACCATATGTTTCCTGAGTTCAAATCATTTCTTTTTATATCCTTTGTTCTTATTTGTTTCTGCTTACTTTTTATTTATTATTTCTTATAATAAATTCTGTTCCTTTCTTTAGCCCTTTGAGGATCTCTCGCCTTCTTATTTCTTGTAGTCAGAAGTGACTTCATCTCCCTACTGTTAATTGTGTTGGCTATTTCCTCCCTCCCTTCTTTCCTTCCTCCTTCCCTCCCTCCCTCCCTCCCTCCCTCTCTCCCTTCCTTTTTTCCTTCCTTCCTTCCTTCCTTCCTTCCCTTCTCCTTCTGCCTTAGCAATAGTTTTCCTCCAGAGTGTTTCAGGATTTGGAATCATAGGCTCATCTTGAGAGGGATATTTGTATTGCGTTGTTGCATATTCTCTCCCCCCTCCCTGCTTCCCTTCCTCTCTCTTTCTTCCAAACCACCCCCCATCTTGTGAGTTTTGGAGTTGGCTTTTCTTAGTCCACCACAGTACCTCGTATAGAACCAGACCCCAGTAGCAGAGCTTAATTAACATAGTTATATTGCAGGTTTTGCTATTGAGTTGCTGGCTTAATTGCCAGGTACTGTCTACAAGGACATGTTGGTACATCCGTTTTATTTGTCATAAAACTTAGGCAACAATCAAAAGAAGCTTTTTTCCAAGGCGAAGGAACACTACTCCAGCCCCAGATTTCAAGCAATGAAACTGGCTCTGGAACCCTGACCCCCATGAGGCACTTTAAGAGCCCATGTATTCCAGGGGAGCTGCCGCTTGGTATTGTCACTAGAGCACTGAACTCCAGCCTAGGAGTGGGGACAAATTGCACTGGTTGGGGGAGCAAGATCTATTAACCTATTTCCCAAGAGTCTTTGACTAGCTCTGGGAAAGTGAGAGGAGCAGCGGGGGAGCCTGGATGAGGATTTCAACAGGCAGGGGGCGGCCAAGCACCCCAGAAGGGCACCCCAGTGCCCTTTATTCCTCAATAGATAAAAATATTTATCAGGACCCTACTCCATATACCCAAGCACCCTAGTTTTCTTTAACATTCCAAGTATGGATCCATGGATTTATCTGAACGTTTCAAGATATCGATATTTCCAGGAGGTATATTTTTCTTGATGGTAAGAAACACCATATGTGCTACTTGAAAGAAAATAATAACTGACACTTATTACTTAACAAAGGGCACTAGGTACCATCTAAGCACTTCGCACACATTAGCAACTTCTATCCTCAAAACAACCCATGAGGCAGACTGTTATCCTCATTTTATGGGAGGGGGAATGGAAGTGAGCCTCCTCGAGGTTACACTGGCAGATGCCAGGAATTAAAATAAAAGAACACTAAGAGAAAAATGAAACCCAGGCCAAAGAATTGCACACTTACAGCTCATGCATATGTAGACATTTCAAATACACACTTCTAAGGAAGGAGGGACAACGTCCTGTTACATAGGAAGTTCTAATCCTAGAGTATTTTTAGGCTCGAGAGAAGATTCTTCAGGGGAAACTCAGATTCAGAATGCTCTAGCAGCATTCAGTGAATAGCAGTCATTGTTATTTTCACCTAATCCTTTGTTATCTCTATGAAAGTCTAACTGCAATAACTCTCTCAGGTATTATCGAGAGGTACGAAGCCTCTCTGGACATCAGGGCTGTGTGAGGACAAAGCTGTTTCCTAGCTGGAGTGGGGCCCACCCAGGATTCTGTGTGCTCTCTTGCCTGCTCACACCAGGAAGAAAGAGCTGTGGATGGGCAGGGATTCTAGTCAAACTGGAGAATTCTCTTAACCAGGTTCTCCGTGAGTTTTTGCTCCATGAACTAGAGAAGAGCAGTGCATCATTTCTGCAGCTCCCCTCCAAATGTGACTGGAATGTCCAGGTTCCTATGTAAAAAAGGGGTCCACTGACAGTATTAAGATCTTCCAGCTCTCGCTGGGTGGAGTTTATTTCACAGTTCTATTCCCTTAGGTTCACATAGTACTTTGTTGTTCGAACAATTACATTCACATGTATGACTGAATTTATTCTCCTCCAAACCCCAGGAGGTGGGTATTAATTATCCCCATGTTCCCATCAAGGAATTAACCCATGTCACCTGTCTAAGGTCCTACAGAAGAAAGCGGAAAAGCTAGGGCTCAAATCACAAACCTAAACCTTCCCCGTAGAGAAATTTAAGAAGCTATTCTATCTCTTTGCACTAAAAAGTGCAACAGATCTGCACACAAGCCCCAACAGATCTGCACACAAGCCCCGCCTGAGAAGGCAGCAGGAAAAGTACAGAATTGCAGTCAGGCTTCCACAGTGGCCGTGGTCCTTGGGAGGTTCTGAGTTTCTAAGAAATTCAACTGAAAATCCCTTGAAAGCAGGTTCACCCTCACTCCAGTCTGCACCACAATCTACAATTTAGGTGTATGAAGCCTCATGAATGTGCAGGACACCCACATGAAACCCTCTTCCCCTCTCCCAGCTCCCTAACAAAGCCCCTCAGCAGCTACCAGCACCTCCCCAAGTCACTCCAGCCCCTTCCTGCTCACAGTCCTGAGACTAAGCCCCTCTGACACCACTTCTCGCCAAAACAAGGTCAAAGGGCACTAAAAGGCAAAGCATGTCCGCACCAGGCTCTAGCCGTGTTCTCAGCTCTGGTCCTGGGGCTGTCACTCTCTCTGCCTGCCCACCTAGACTCCCAGTGCTGACACCTGCCTGCCCCAAGTTTCCCCCTGAACGACCCCGCCTGAATTCTGGTATCTTCCTGTCCTTCAGCTCTCAGGCCATTTTTCGGTGCTTGTCAATCTTTGTAGATCCTTGATAAAACCTCCTTGGCTGTTAATCTCTGCTAACTCCTACCAAATCCTTCCTGCTGGGGTCAGAGGCTTCATAACATTCACCTCCCCAGGCAGGTTCCCCTGGCTCCGCAACCCACCTCCTTCTTATCTCTGCCACCCATGTCACAACAGGACACCATCATGGTATCTATTTGTCTTTTGTTCACTTAACAATTGATAAGGCAAGTGGGGTACGCTGCTATGCACTGTGATGACATATAAAAGCATCCGAGACACAATCCTGGGCCCTATTGTTTAATAGTTAATTACATGTAACCTGAGTCTTACATAATTTCATGTTTATACTCTTGTCTTCCACATAGGCAATATGCCCCCTAGGATGAAGACCACGTCTCGTATCATCCCATCTTTTTCTCCTACCCCATCCCCAATATAGGTGCTCCGCACTCGATGCTTTGCCAAGAAAAAAAGACCAGCACCTCCATCCTGCCCATTTTTTTTAAATTATGATTTACACTTCTATTCTCTAACTGTCTACCTGCAAAGTGAAAAGATGGAAAGCACGGGGTGGGAAGACAGGCCTCCTAGCTACAGAGGGAGAAAACAGATCTGCACACAAGCCCCGCCTGAGAAGGCAGCTAGACACTCACCTCTTCTATCATCCCCCACCCTGCTGTATGTTGCCCTCAAAAGCTGGGTTGGATCACCAAGGTATTTCTCCTCAAATACCTTCAGGAATTCTCCATTTCCTTGGTTCAGCTTAGCAAAGTATTCAAGGCCCCGTCAGATCAGGTAGTGGCTGAGAACATGGGCCCTGGAGCAGACTGTCCGGGTTCAAACCCCAGCTTTACCGCTGGCTGCTTGTGTAACATGGGGCAAGACAATTAATTGTTCAGAGTAACGCCAGCCTTATAGGGCTATTGTACAGATGAAAGAATTAATAAGGATTCATATATTTTGTGGTAGGTTTATAGCACAACCACAAACACTTTTACTTCCTCTCTTCAAAAGGAGCCTACAAGCATCTTTCACAACCCTTTAAGAGTGGAATGTACTCAGTGACTTGTTTCAAATGAATAAAATGTGCCAAAAGTGATAGTGTATGACTTCCAAGACTAGGCCATACAAGGCATTGCAGCTTCCTCCATATTCTTCCATGTGGGATCACTCACTCTGGAAGTCAGCTGCCATGTTTTGAGGAGACTCAAGCAACCATGGAGAGGTTCATGTGGAGAGAAACTGAGGTCTCCAGCTAACAGCTATGACAGATATCTTCAAAGTGGGTTCTCTAGCCCCAATTAAGCCCTGAGCTGACTGCAGCCCTGGCCAAGATCAACTGCAAGTTCATGAGAGACACTGAACTAGAACCACCCAGCTATGCCATCCATGATTCCTGACCCACAAAAACTTTGGGAGATTAATAAATGTCTGTTGTTTTAAACTACTACATTTTGGGACAATATGTTTCATAGCAATAAATAACAATTACATACATGAAGAATTAGTATAGGTAAAGAGTTAATAAAGAGACTTAGAACAGTGCCTGGCACTTAGAAAGGGCTCTATATTTTTACTATTTTTTTAATTTTACTTTATTAGAGGTTTTTTAAGACTTTATTTTTCAAGAGAGGGGAAGGGAAAGAGAAAGAGGGAGAGAAACATCAATGTGTAGTTGCCTATTGCATGCCCCCTACTAGGGGCCTGGCCCGCAACCCAGGCATGTGCCCTGACTGGGAATCGAACCAGCGACCCTTTGGTTCACAGGCCAACACTCAATCCACTGAGCCACACCAGCCAGGGCTATTGTTACTATTTTATGTTCTAACCAAACTAGCCTATTTACTGTTCTCCAAGTTTACCAGATATTTTAAGTTAGAGAAAAACAATTTAAACATCAAAATAAATGATTGTTTCAGATTATGACCCATTGAGTAAAATAAAAATTCATGTGCTGATATAAATGAATGAATGAATGAATTAACTAATAAAGGAGAAAACCTCTACCTTACAGTAGAATTCCAAATAATAAATGTAGAAGGAATGATGGAATTATAAGATGATAACTTGGCAAAACATGACACTAAAACTACAGGATGAAAGCTGGATGAGGAATAGAATATCTACACAGTCTTAAAGTAGCTCCCACAAAATGCTTATGAAATACTAATTAATTAATGAGTACAAAACACTTGTTAATTAACTTTGCAGTGGAGAAACTTGGCAGATACCATCTTAATCAACTGATAAATGTCAATATCACCAGCAATGGCACCAATCAACATCACGTGCTCCTTGATACCATGCGCTGAGATCTCCCACAGGCCAGAGTCTGTCCTATTTGTCTCTTTATTGCCGGCATCGCCTTGAGGAGGGGCAGCTCCTGTTTCCTGGGGACTGTGTGCCAGACAGGCACCCAGAAGCACCGGACAGGCACCGTCTCATTTGAGCCTCACAATAAGCCTAGGTTCTGAGAGGTGAAACGACTGGCCCAAGGCCACACAGCCAGTGAGAGGCAGAGGGAGGACACAAACCCTGCCCTGTCCACCTCCCCATCCGGTTGGTTCCCTCAGGCAGTCCGTAAACTAGTCGGATCCAGTCCTTCCTTAAACTAGTCGGATCCAGTCCTTCCTGCAGCTCCAGGAGGTTTCTGACAATTGCCTCCCAAAACAGGGCTGCATTCTCCTTTTTTCCTCTGATAAATATCAGAGGAAGAAAAAGTGCTGGATATAGAGTCTACAGGCTGTACTTTCAGCTCTGGTCCTCAAGTATAGGTACCTTACTCACACTTGTGGGGTCTCCCTCTCCCCCAACTTTAGACAGAGTAGTGGCTTTCAAACTTCTTTCAGCAGCCAATTTTTTTCAAGCAAACTTTCCCACAAAACTTCAGTATATATGATAGCAGTGTTATTTGCAATGGCCAAAAGGCAGAAACAACCCGTGTCTATAGATGGATGAACGGCTAAACAAAATGTGGTGTGTACATACAGTGGGCATTATTCAGACTTGAGGGAGGAAATTCGGATACCTGCTACAACATGATGAACCTTGAGGATATTATGCTCAGTAACAAAAAGACAAATACTGTATGAGTCCACTTACATGAGGCCTCTAGAGGAGTCAAATTCACAGACGGAAAGTAGAATGGTCATTGCCAGGGGCTGAGGAACGGGGAATGGAGAGTGATTGTTTATGGGCGCAAAGTTTCAGTTTGGGAAGAAGTAAAAAGTTCCAGAGCTGGGTAGTGGTGACGGTTGCACAACAATGTGAGTGTTGTTAATGCCACTAAACTGTACACTTGAAAATGGTTTAAAGTGGTAAATTTTATGTTATTTATAATTTTGCAACAATTAAATAAATAAATACCTCAGTAAATGCAATAGATGAAGCAAAAATAGGGGCTGGGGTATTAAGATATCCCCTGAACATCTCCCCTTAATACGACGGCAAAGAGTCCTTACCCCGAGGAACACATGGACTATTTCAATCCCAGTATTTGGAGCTCTGGGAGCAGCGTCTGTTCATGGAGATTCCTGTCTACAGTGTCACAGCCTGGACAGTCCCCGCTCCCTGTGCTGCACTTGCAGGCTTCTGTGACAAAGCCCAGAGGATAATGCACAGTGAGGGCAACCCTTCCAACACAGGGACAAGGGTTCCAGGACCATCTGGCCAGTAGGAGCACATGCGGGAAAACTGGTTTTGAGTGAGCAGGGCTAGGAAGTGCGAGCCCTACCGCCGAGTGGAATGGGCTGGATTCATTACCCCAGGGCTTCCTGTCCAGACCTCGGGCATGTCGGTTAACCTCTCTGAGCACTAACGGTGCCTGGCACGGCAAATTATTTTTTCAAAAAGGAGATGCTCTATGACAGAAGCACTGTCCTGTAGCAGTCCATGGTTGGGCTTCGGAGGCGGGCTTCATGAATTTCAATCCCAGCTCTGTCCCTTACCAGCTTAGGATTTTGAGAAAGTTACGTCCCCTGTCTGTGCTTCACGTTCCCCATTCATAAAAAGACAGAGATCATTGTACCCACTTTTTAAGTTACTAGGAAGATGAAATAGGTTGATGAAGGTAAGGTCGGTCGAACAATGCCTAGTACATAGCTAGCTTTTATCTCCCCCACGCCTGGCTGCCCAGGCCTCCTGTGGCCACAGCCCTGGCTGAGACAGAAGTTGATGGAGGCCCCCATAACAAGGCTGGCCTGCCTGAGCCAAACCCGAAGTAGACCCCGCCAAACTAAACACAGGCTGCAGGGGCCTGCTCCCGCAGCCCAGCACCCCACTCTCGGGGTACAGAACACTTCCAACAGGCTGCTCCAAGCCGAGGCTGCAGGGCCCAGGGGCCCCCCTCAAGGGTGGGTCCACTGAGGAAGCAGCGGAGAAGGAAGTAGGACTGTTCTCCAGTCATCCCTCAAAAACAAGCAGAGGGCGTGGGCCCATCGTGGGCTAACATTTGCTGTGTTTACAGTCTTGACCAAAGGTATTTTGAAAATGGGGCGGCCTCGTTATTTTCTCCCTTGGTCTTCACCTGTGGCTCACCGCTGAAGCCAGAGGGCTAAATTTAGGCCACTCTGTCACTTGGGTC
This sequence comes from Mormoops blainvillei, assembly GCA_004026545.1. Taxonomy (NCBI): domain Eukaryota; kingdom Metazoa; phylum Chordata; class Mammalia; order Chiroptera; family Mormoopidae; genus Mormoops; species Mormoops blainvillei. The sequence goes on from PVJD01006351.1 coordinate 51,608, forward strand.
CATCTGGAAGGCTGCTGCTTCTAGAGAAGAGGGCAGGGGAAGGTGGGGGAGGCACGGGTGCACAGGAAAACTGAGGCAGAACCCACCAAAGGGCTTCTGGGCACTGCTGGGATCAGGCCTGGCCTGCACCGCTGCGGGGACTGCGCCCCGGGCCTCCAGCAAGCTTGACCTGAGGCAGGTTGTGGAACTGCTGCCTGGGCACAAGCCAGGCTGGGGTGAGTCAGGGACCCCGGGATCCCACCAGTGGGCAACACTCACAGGAAACTCTGACATCCCCTCTGGAAACCCTTGTCTTTGTCCCCACTGGGCTAGACTCAGCTCAACTCTGCAAATGAGGAAGTTGAGGCCCATTGTTTCCATTTAATGCATACCCACTATGCCAGGGCTGTACAAAGCGCCTTAGATGTGACACCTCCTTTAACGCCCAGTAGCAATTATTATTTCTATGTTATTATAAGTTACATGGCTAATAAATGGCTCAGCAGGTTCTGAAACTCAGTTAATCTTTTTCAGGATTGTGCATTTAAACACTGTAATCTGCCATATAAATTGGGGAAATGAATTGCTCAAGATCTCCTAGCAACTACTGCTGGTACTGAGCATGGACCCCAAATCTCCTGACACCCAGATCAATTTACATACGCATACACACAAATATTCAAAATATATCTAATGCAGACATCAGGTATGGTGACTGCTAAACCTCTCCTTGTCAGTTGAACACTATCATCTTTCTTGCCACAACATGTAGGCATTCTGGGTGAACATCAGAGCCACTCTGTAGTCCAGATAGTCTATAGTATTATCAGTGTCCACAGTGTTCACGCTACACTGTACTGTTAGCTGATCTCCCCTTTGATCCTCATAGAAACCTCGTTTTACAGTTAGAAAAACAGGGAAAGTCCTGGGCTTGATAAATAACCGAGATGGGGGTTCCATGTGGTTCCAAAAGGAGCCTCCAGCCCAGCCTGATTCCCTGCCCAGTCACCGGGCCCACCGGCCTGGCCTCCCAGTGAGTGGCGTCCCATGATCCCATCAGTTTAGGAACTAGCCCCATGCCTCCCCTTGGGGAATTCGGAGACAAGCTGGGGTCAGCTAGGGTGGAAGGCCAGGCCTTTGGACCCAGAGAATCCCCTGGGCTTGGGTGCTTGCCAGTCACACCAGTGCCTCATTTAGAGAGGGAAAGAGCCCCAGCAGAAGCGTATGCTCCCTCAGCGTCATGCCAGGAAGGGGGAGGTCACACCACCTAGAAAGAGGCCATGCTGAGATACGGTGCCCACAGTGATAGCGAGCACCTCGACCTGCCATGGAGACCTTCCTGGGGAAGGCCCAGGTGGGAAACCTCACACCTCAGTTCCAGAGGGAAGCCTGAGCTTAGTGAGCCCTTCGCTGTCCCTCCATCTGCTCGACCCCTCACCTTCATTGTCCCTGTGAGTCAAAGGTGTCCCTCTGCCCACTCTGTGCACTCAGCCTTTCTCACCCCTTTCTGATCCTTCTCCTGTATCTTCTATTTTTCTGCAAAGACACTACCTCATGGGCTTACCCTTTTCAAGGTTCTGATCATGTCAGTCCTCCTCGTTTTAACTCATCTGTGTTTTCCTAGGTTCTTAGGATAAAGACCAAAATCCTAACGGAAACTTCAGGCCCTGTGTGTGCTTGTCCCTAATAACTTTTCCAGTGCCCCTCCTCCCACCACACCTACCCTGCTCCTGCCACAGAGGCCACATTTCAGTCCCTCCAGCCCCAGGGCCTTTGTTTATGCTGTTCCCTTGGTCTTTATCCTGGTATTAACCTGGTTAATACCCATTCATCTTTCAAATCGTCAGTACTCCTTCCCTGAACCTCCTCCCTCTGGGTCAAATCACTTTGTTAAATGCTCTCACAGATCTAAATTCTGTTCTTTCTAAGCCTTATCTCAGGTTGTAATTATCCATTCTATACATGTGATTAACTGTTTAATGAGAAAGAAAACTCTATTAGGAAGAAAACCCCATGAGAGTGGTCACTGTACCTGTTTTCACTTACCACTATCCCCATTGTCAAGTATTTGGTGAATGGACAATGAATGAATGAATGAATGAATGAATGAATCTTCTTCTACCTACTGCCTAAGCCCAAGGCCAGCCCTCTTGATACCACCCTTCCCTGCACAGCCCGCTCCTGTGAGGCTGCCCACTTCCAGGTTCTCACATGGTTCATCTACAGCTGCCACCCAACAGCCTTATTTTTCTTCTCTGAAGGGCGTATTACCCACTAGACTGTGAGCTCTGTGAGGGCAAGTATCGTGTCTGTCTCCTTCGCCTCTGTAACCCCAGTACCTAGCACGTAAACGGTCCTCAATAAATATTTGTTGAATGAATGACTTCCCATCCTTCAAGCCATCTGCACCAGACTGCTAGATGCTCCCACAAATTCTGCTCCTTCTTCCATCCACAGGGACAGAACATCAACCAGGCTCCTAGCTGCCCCAGAGAGAAAATCCCTGGCCTCCCTTTCACCTAAGGGTGACCCTGTGACTAAGCACTTTCCCATGGAATGTGAGCTTACGTGTCACAGGGCCCGGTGTCAGCACGCAGGTGAATACAATATCCTAGGAAACTGTAGAGCCGTAATATGAAAGAAACCCATTCAACCGAATGATCTCCTTGGGAGCCTTTCTGACAGCTGGAGCCAGTAGGACTGTTACATGAAAGAGAAATCAACGTCTATAGCATTTAAGCATAGTATATTGTCCCTACCCTAACTAACATGTTGTTATTTACAGAACTCCAAGCCACACCCACAAGAGCTAATGTGGACTTGGCTAGTGGGACACAGCTTCCTCATGATGGGCACTTTTGCCATTGCCTGGGGCCATTTCATCATCCATGCTGCTGACTGACCAATGAGCACCCCGATTTCATTTCCCGGTCTTCACTAACCTAACAGTCTTCCATTCCGCCCCTCCTCAGATCCCACTCATATGGCCCCACCCTGACCATGTCAGCTCCCAGGAACTGCCCTACCTCTGCAGGGACACTTTATTCCTTTACATGCAAAGCCTTCTCATTCCTTTACAAGGCACTCAACACATATTTGTGGGATGAATGGAGCTGTGAATAGTTCTGCAGTGCAGCTTTGATTCGGACAGGCCCGGGGAGGATGTGCTGGATGGAAAGAACATCGGAGCGAAAATGCGGAGGTGGGTGTGAGCATGAAACAACTGGCAGACTGCGAAGAGACCAGCCTAGAGAAAGAAGAAGGCTTTCTCCTTTCTCCTGGGGTTGGACTGACTCCATCCTTGGGATATGCTGGTTTTAAGGAACATCCCCAGATACCCAGGATGCAATGTAAGGAAGGAGATTCCAGCTCCCAGACTTGACTCCATAGCATCTACTGAAGACCATCAACTTTCCCACTTCAGACTGAAAAAAGCAAAACAAAATATTCTCTCCACCTCCAAACAAGAGCCCCGCCCTAAAAGTCTTGCAGTCCTCAGCATGCCTTTCCTCCCATCCTACTGCTCCCTCAACGTCGCCTTCAAGCTCACTCAGCACGGACAGCTGGAAACAAAAATGCCCACAGAGAATGGCAAGAAAAACTACCTAATGTCAAATAACAGTAGTTATCGCATCTGTATAGCCCTTTCCAATTCACAAAGTGCTTTTTTTAAATAAACATTAGCTCCCTGACTCCCCACCACCATCCTCTGCAGTAGATGACATTCTCCCCCTATTGCTGGGGAATAAACCCAGAAGTTGAGGGACCTGTCCAAGGATGCAAGTAGCAAGTGTCAGGCCTCTGTGTCAACAGATGTTACAAAGAAGAAAGTCAGGACCAAAATGCACAGCTTGACTTCTCAGCCCAAAGGCCAATCAAAGAGAATTTTGTCCCCGTGCCTCTCTTGTTCCTTGTTTTGATCTGGACAAACCCAGACATTTCTGTAGACATTTCATCCCGAAGCCCCATTTTTGTCTATGACTGGGGCCCCACCATCAGCTCTGCTGCTCCCAGCTGCTGCAAGGATGCTGGGATGGGCGCCTGGTTAAGCAGCAAGAGCCCCAAGCCACAGAGGACCTGAGCTGAGGCCCTGCTGGAGAAGCCAGTGCTCGAGCGCCAGAACTAGAAGCAGGGCCCAGCACGCTGCCTGTGCGCACAAGGCGCGGCTCTGGCAGCTGGTTTCAAAACCAAGCCTTTGTTTCCGCTTACCTGTGGCTTTTGAACAACCGCTTAAACAACTTTCAAATGTCCAAAGGTGGCAGAATGAACTTACTTAGACTAAAAGATGCCTGTGTCATACTTAGAGCTCCAAATGCTGGCATCTTTCTGGGTTTTCAGCCATTTCTTTGTGCCTGCCAGGAGGAAAGTAAACTGGAAGATGTGCTTCTTAAACCAAGTAACATGTCAAGAGGTGACCTGTTCTTGCAGATATGAGTAAAAAGGGAAGGGTGAAAAAGGAAAAGCCTATTGGTTTATAATCTCCCTTTCATTCACGTTTGGGCCCCTACTCTCTGTCAGACACTGGCAACGAGGTAGATCTGCATTATTTATATTCCCAGCATGTTGCAGTGGTTAAGAGCTAGAACCCTGGAGCCAGACCACGCCCACATGGTAACTGTGTGCCCCTTCCTCCCAACATTCACAGCTCTGCACCCAGGTGAGAGTAAGAGTTCAGCCTTACTGACCCCTCCCCTACATGCCTTGTGCACTGACTTCAATCCTGACTCTGCCACCTCCTGAGTAACCTCAGGCAAGCTTCCGAGCCTCTCTGTGAATCTATAGCTTCATCTAGGAAATAAGGATATTAGTAGTATCTATCTCATACACCATGGAAGATAGAGATAATACATGGAAAGTGGGTAGCATACAGCCTGGCTGCAAGGAAGCACTTTTTAAATACCGTTATCATTCTATATAAGACACAGTCCCTGCCCTCATGGAGCTTACAGTCTGGCAGGAGAGGCAGGCTGTAGATATATTACATCTATTTATCCCCAGGATTGGGGAAGAGGAGTGGCTGGATATGAGTCAATAAACTGCTCTTGAAGGATGAGAAGTTAACCAGGCAGAGAATAAGAGGAGAGGATCAGGAGGGAGAACATTCAGGGCTTTGAACAGTATGTGCAAAGGAAATGAGGCATGACATGTCATTGCATGTTCCGGGAACAGTGAGAAGTTCCCACACTATTAACTGCTAATTATGAATTTTTGCTGAGCTCAGGTGCACAGTAACTGAGCAAATAACTCTCTATGGGTGCCCAACTTATGTGTCTGGACCCTCGACTTTCAAACTCAAAGTAGCTGTACTTTGGGTCAATTAGGTCGAACATTTCTGAAGTAGCCAAGGGCTTGAATTAACCAATATCACTTTTGCCAGGTTTAGCTGGGACCTGGGGTGTATTCAGCATCACTGAATTGGGGCTCCCACTGGTAATTAGTGGCCAACTACTAGCAGCTATTCAATGCTTCCCTGAAGGGAAGGGAAGGGCAGCAGAAAAAGCCCTGGAAATCAGGACAACTGGGGTCCAGTCTCCCCTTCTAGGCAAGTCACCACCCCTCTTTCTGGGCCTGTCTTCTCACCTACAAGATGAAAGGACTGGGCTAAAGTGTCTTCAAACACAGAAACAGTGTATTATCACTGTTTAGCACCTGGACTTTAAAGTCAGATAGGCCTGTTTAACATTTAAGAAGATAAAACAAGGATTTTAATATACATTAAGCACCTCATACAGTGGCAGACCCATAGGAAGCACTGATGAATGGATAGAGGTTTTTATCTCTGCCATTGAAACAGTGCTGGTATGTGGGCTGTGTCCATAAATGTTTCAGAATGAACAGCCCCTCAGTCTTACCCTCCTTAAATCGACAAGCTGAGAGTCTTTTGACACTGGAGAAGTTTTCGAGCTTGCAGAAGTCCTGCATCAGGGCAGTGCGACAAACTCGACTGGCTTCAGACTCAGCAATAATGTCTTTCTGTTTGGTTTGAATGTGTTTTCCATTTTTTTTTTACATGGAAAACACTCACATGACAACCTCAGAGTGTGGTGGCAAGGGGGTGGACAGGGAAGGATGGCATAAAAAGAAACTCTCTGGTGAAAGAAACCAGGAGTCTTCTAAAGAGGCCAAAAACTGCGAGACAGTTTGAGTCACACCCTGACACAATAAAAGGGAGGTGAAGGGGGCAGAGTGGGCCTTCTCCTTAGGAAGTCATCGTGGTTTTTGATGGCTCCTCATGGGCAGAAGGATTTATGGCACTGTCCCCAAAGATGCACGGGCACCCACTGTTACTATTGTTATTGTGACTAACACTAAGGTCAGCCGTTATAAGGTGCTCCCACCATATCCTTTTCTCCACACCTCTGCCCAGCAAGGTGGGTGCACTCATCCAACCATCTCACAGGTATGCGCCCTGACTCTCGGTGAGGCCATGGGACTTGCCTGGGGTCACACCTGCAGAGGCCAGAACTCAGGCTTCTGACTCCTGGAGGGTAACAACACTTTTACAATGCTGAGGAGTGCTATGACCACACACCATCATCATTCTCTAGCTTGCTAAGGGTCAGGGCTATGTGATCTGGCTCTGTTCAGTCTCTCTGCAGGAGGATGGCTGGACATCTGATGAGTGCTAAGCCCACCCCGGGCAGCCAGCTCCCGCCTACAGCCTCTCTCCCCGCCTGCTGTGCCTCGCTGCAAACCGCCCCATCAGGGCCCGTTCTCACAACTGGACATTGCTCCAGCACAGTCACAAGAACCCGAGGCCACCCGTGGCCACCATGGGGCCCTACAAGAACATGAAAAGGTCCTGGCTGGTGGAAGTGCCCTCTTCCTTGCTCCTGAAAAAGGATCAAAAGAATGTGTTAATCTTCAGGCCACCAGGCAAGGGCTCAGCTGCCCTCAAACCATCACACCTGCTCCAAGTTCAGGGGCAGCTGTGAAGCATGGAAAGAACATGAGACTGAAGTCTGAAGGCTGACATTTTATTCCCAGCTCTGCCATTTCACACAATTATGGAGCTTCTGTGAGCCTCAGTTCTCTCCTCTCCAAAATGGGAATCTCACGGTGCTAACCTCACAGGGGTGCCCTGAGAGTAAACGGGGCAATAAATAAGGAAACCTTTATTAACTGGAAAGCCCCATAAAAGTAGAGGGGGATTGTTGGTTTACTCTCCCTTGCCCAGTTCCCCATTCATTGGAAGAATATCAAAAAGTTCCTTATTGGAATCTTATAACAATATTCATTAGAGTCTTATTACAAGTTCTTATTATTTTTATTATTTAAAAAATCTTTGCCTAGATACCTCAAAATATCCCATGTCTCCAAACTAAGTAAGATGTGAAGAAACTCAACAGCTAAAGCACAATGACCCATAATCAGAGGTGAGAGGTTTGGAAAGTATTCAAATATATTCATTTCCTGGGGCTGCCACAACAAAGGACCACCAACCGTGTGGCTTAAATAACAGAAATTTACTGCCTCTGTTCTTGAGGCGAGAAGTCTGAGATCAAGGTGTCTGCGGAGAGGCTTTAGGAATGGGTTCAGCGGCTCTGGCCCAGCTCCCGGTGGTTTGCTGGCCATTTTGGCACTTTTTCGTTTATACATGCATCACCCCATCTCTGCCTTCTTCTTCGCATGGCATCCTTCCTGTGTGCGTGTCTGTCTGTGTCCAAACTTCCCCTTATAGGGACACCAGTCATACTGGATGAAGGCCTACCCAAATGACCTCATCTTAATTTGATCTCTGCAAAGACCCTATCTCCAAATAAGATCTCAGTCACAGGTACTGAGGGACCTGGACTTCATCTTTTGGAGGAACACAACTCCACCCATAACAAACACTTTCGCCAGTTCTCTAGGGCGCTCAGAGCCTGGATCCCCAGCTCCTGTCTGCCTCCCACTGTCCACCTCGCTCATCTATTTTCAGTCAAGCTCTGGGCTAGGCTGCTCACTGTGCAGTGTTCATCCCATGATTTCAAGGTGAACCTGTTTCTGCCCTCCCCCATCCAGGAGCAAGTTACCTTCTGGGCAATTGATGGAGGAGCCCCAGACAAATCATCACAGGTTTAAAATTTTTAAAGTACACAGATCCTCCTTCGCAGTGGTAGAGACAGCTGGGGTCCGGGGTGGGGAACCTGGGCTAGGACAGTTGGCCAAAGACAGCACACGCTCTTGAGTGAGGCCACCTGGAAGGGGCCATTGCAGGGGCTGTGTCTAGCGCAGCAGATTAGACTAGAGGTGGTATGGGGACGCCACAGGCAGGGAGGCCAAAAAGAGAAGTAAACAGAAACAGTCATGTGAGAGGAAGCTGGGAAGCTACCAACGGGAGAGATGGCGGGGCATGGCTCACAGCCACCAACCCCTGAGCACTGTGCACTGTGGCCTGGCCAAGTCAGCTGGGCTGGCACAGCAAATCTGGACATCTGCAGAAGGGGGCAAACCCCACTGGAAAGGTTTGGCCACATCTGGCCCAGCCCTAGGCAGGATGCTTCCCACATTCCCTGTTTAGGAGGCAGCAGTACAGGAAGGCTTCGGCCAGCTAAAACAGGCACACTGCACGCTGATATTTCCAAGTGTGCAGCACATCTTGGGCAAAGGCACAGAGGAAGAGCTTCCACGTTGAGCCAATGTCCTAATGCTGGGTCTATGTCCAGCTCTGGCAGGCCCCAGATGGCAGCAGCCTCCCTGTTCAGATGCTCTTGGGGCACTGCCAGTGAAACAGCTGACCTTCAGGGGAGTGTCTGTGTCAAAGTTGCCGACACCTACCAAGATAGGCAAGCGTGCTCCTCAAATAAAATAAGATCATGGTTCCTGCACTCAAGTATAGCTCCCTGGGTGAAACAGCTGAACAAAGGGGCAATTTGAATGAACTGGAGTAAGTGCCAGGGTGGGGGGAGTGGCAAGGGAGAATAAGCTGGGCCTGGGGGTTGGCAGGATGTACCTAGAGAAGGGCGCAATGACGGGACAATCAAAGGGCTCAGCTTCTTTCAACTCCTCCAACTTGCCAACCCTGTTACTCTTCAGTGGCTTCCTACTGGCTCCTCCTTCCGCCTCGACCTTCCCCGCCCTTCTTCTCTCCTCCTCCTCATCCACCAGGCCACATCCTAAAACCTCGCCATCACCCAGCCACCCACCTCCACCTCCATGCCCACCATTATTCCCTCTGGTAGAACACTGCTCTGTACCTTCATAGGACACACAGCGATCTCGTGCACTTACTGGTTTCTTTGCTTTCTGATGTTACCCAGGAGGCTCTACACTCCGTGAGTGGTGGGGCCGAGTTCATTCCCCACTGCGGTCCCAGCACAGCATGGCACGTGGTAATGCTCAAAAAGTGCTATTAACACACTCATGTTTGTGTCCACAGCACAGAAGCATGACTCACAAGAGCCAAAAGGTAGAAACAACCCAAGTGTCCGTCAACAGATTAATGAACGAATGAACAAAATCTAACATGTACATACAATGCAATATAATTCAGCTTTAAAAAGGAAGAAAATCCTGTCACATGCTACAACCTGGATGAACCTTGAGGACATTACACTGAGTAAAATAAGCCAGTCACAAAGAATAAATGCTGTATGATTCCACTTATGTGAGGTGACTGGAGTAGTCAGATTCACAGACAGAGAGTAGGATGGCAGTTACCAGGGGCTGGAGGTGAGGGAAATAGGGAGTTTGTATTTAATGGGGTCAAAGTTTCATTTGGGGAAGATGGAAAAAGATCTACACATGGATGGTGCCATTGGTTGCACAACAGTGTGACTGTGCTTAATGCCACTAGGCCACACACTTAAAAATGGTTAAGATGGCCCTGGCTGGTGTAGCTCAGCAGACTGAGCACTGGCCTGTGAACCAAACAGTCACCAGTTCAACTCCCTGTCAGGGCACGTGCCTGCGTTGCAGGCCAGGTCCCCCATTGGGGACGTGCAAGAGGCAACCGATGGATGTTTCTCTCCCTCTCTTTGTCCCTCCCTTCTCCACTTTCTGAAAATAAATTAATAAAATATTTTTAAAAAATCATTAAGATGATAAATTGTGGTATATATTTTGCCACAATTTTAAAAATTCAAAAAGAAAAAAGTGTTTATTAAATGAATAAGTAAGAATGAAGGGGAGGAGGGAGGGAGGGAGGGAGGGGCCAGGTAGAGGGCGCAGGAAAGAAAAGAAGGGCCCTGCAGGCAGAGGGAGCAGAGCGAGTCCAGCAGGAGCGACAACCAGCTCCCTGTAGGAAGCTCTTCCGCCTGCAGACACCACAGTAAATCCTCATACCGATCATCTCGTTAAATGTAACAGCAAAGACCCGGAGGCGAATAGCACAGGAGGCTTCAGGGCCAGGAAAGAGCTCAGGCCCCGCCTGACCTTGCCTGCGTGCACTAGAGCAAGGGGCCAAAATCCTCTGCTTCTCCAGCAGGACCCCTGAGGTCTCTGACAGGTCTGAAACAATATGTGACATCTGTGAATCTCCTCCAGCTACTTCACCTCATGTGATCCTCCCAACCACCTTGGGAGGAGGAATCTTTATTCCCATCTGATGGATAAGAAAACCAAGGTCAGTAAAATGACAAGTCTATGCTTGTTCCTGGGGGCTCAGATGAGTGATCTGAGATGGGAGTGACCTGGCCACCCTGGACACCAGGAAGGTATCCTTCTGTGGGCTGGAAGGACAGCATGCAGGAGCAGTGGGCAATGGCGTTCAGTGCGTGCGGTCGCTGCCTAGACATAGTCAGCAGCACAGCCTGAGGGAGCCCAGTGAGGCAGCACCTCATTCCGTGTCCCTCCCTGACTATGGGGGCAGGTCGGCAGGACCTCCCTGGGATGCTTCGGAACACGCTTTGGAGCACATGGCTGCTCGCTGTTGTCAGCCAAACATCTAGCCTAGTCCTTCAAACAGATGTTCTGGCATCTTTTAGACATGAGCTTCAATCCCCAAACAAAATTAATTTGGTTAAAGGGAAGGAAGGAAGGAAGGAAGGAAGGAAGGAAGGAAGGAAGGAAGGAAGGAAGGAAGGGAAGGAATTATACCTCAGAACTCCCACCGCACGCTGGTCTGTGTCTCTAATTGGGCACACCTCGGTCTATCGGGTACTTTGATTTATTGTGGTTTCCTAAGCACTGATCTGCACCCCCCCACTAGAAAAACAGATATCTTGGGAAAAGAGACATTACTTTATTTGCCTCTGTATCCCCAATCCCTAGCACAGGTTCTGGAACACAGAAGGTCCTCAATAAACATTTGCTGAATGAATGTGCATTTTGCTCTGAACTAATTCATTGACGTGACTCACAGCAATACTCCACTGAGGGGAGGAAACACACCTGAACGGTCTGAGGATGACCCGGATATGGGTGGGCTCTGTGTGAGGCCACCCAGGAGCACAACTGGTCTGTTACCAGGGTACACAGGGCACTGGACGCCCCCGGGCAATGAGGATGTGGCTTTGTTCCCACACTGCTGGCACTCCTAGCACCATGCCTGGCACAGGGGTGCTTCATAAGTTCTTGCGGAACTGGGTCTGTGCCAGGCCTACATTCTTGTGGTCTTAGTCCTACTCAACATAAATCAACATTTCACCAGTGTGTCCCCAACTTGCTGTAATCCTTGGGATCTTCTACGTGTTTGGAGGGAAAATATGTCCCATTATCAATAAATACGAGTTAAAGGAAGATAAACTGGTTTCACCATAGGATTTCTCACACCTTCAGTGATTAAGGAGACTGGACTCATGTCAGATTGCCAGGGTTTGAGTTCCAAATCTACCACTTCCAAGAAGATAGCTTGAGATTCTTAATCCCTCCAATCATTCATTTCTCTTCTGTAACATGGAGTGATGATGACATCTATTACACAAGGCTCTTAGGAGATTACATGTGAAAACACATATGAAGAACCTATTAAGGTACTTGGCACATATAGTAAGCCCTCGACAAATGGTAGTTATACTAACAATAATTTTGAAAAATATATTACTTTAATTAATGTATATTTGAATGTCCAAGAGGAGGATATATTAAATTAGATCATGTTTCCCAAATTTATTTAATCGCAGATTTTTCCCAGAACCCATTGTCCATTGGACTCCACTTAGGAGACATCAGTTTAAGTCAATAGCACCTAGGTTATCAGAATAACCGGATAGGGTTAAGGGCGGGGAAGTCATCATTTGCATGGTCCTGTTTTAAGTGAGCTGACAGATAATGCCTTGATTTTTCCATATTTTAGTCTGAGGTTCTTAACCTCAGGCTCAGGAACTGAGTCTAGGGAGCGATATTGTCACTTAAAATTTCCAAGAAAACTGTCTGTTTAAGGGCAAATATTCACCCTGCCACCGTTGAGCACCAACTATGTACCCGACACTCTACTGGGCACTACGGACACAAAGGCGAGAAAAACCAGGTCCCTCCTCCATGAGACCTTCATTCTGGTGATAGAGACAGATATTTACAAAATAACCAGATAAAACAGTTAAAATTGCTTCTGAAATAGGGGCCGAGGAGAGGTTCACAGTGCAATGAGAATGTACACAGAGGAAGTGTTAACTAGGTCAGAAGGAACAAACAGCAAGTTCAAGGCCCTTTTGAGGGAGGCAGCGTGCTGAGTACAAGGAACAGCTAGGAGGCTGGGGGCGGAGGGTACGGGGCAGGGGGAGGCCGGAGAGCCCTGTGTGGTGCCTCAGAGGCCATGCTGGGGAGTCCTGGCTTATGTGTCTTTCTCGGCAGGTGGCCCATGGCTTTCACGGAATTCTCAAAGGGTTCTGAGACCCTAGCACAGTTTCAAGAAGTCCCATTGTCAGTGGCGTCACTTAAAGAGAGGCCAGCCCCTGGATGCTGAGGAGGACCTCTGAGGTTTTTGCCTGCCCGTTCGAGGATTAGCACTTCTATGTTCCTTTGGAGAAATCACTGCTTCCCATTCTCATCCATGTGGTTTCTGTGGGACTATCTCTGGGGAAGATCATGTGACCACAGTCTGATCAATAAGAGGCAGGCATCTCTGGCCACCGGAACAGACGCAGAGATGGGCACAGGACCAAGCAGGACCAATGAGCAGCCGCCCTAACACTTCTGCAGGAATTGTTAACAGGCGCTTTCCTTCTATGGGCTGAAGTCTGGTAGGAGGTAAGCCCAGAGCAGCTGGCAGTCACCTTGAGACCTCAAAGAGTAATGTTGTAACAAAAGTCATCACAGAGAACAGTAGAGCCAAAAGAAGAAGAGAACAGACACCAACGATACCATTTGACCCTCCAGATCCAAACTTTCCTAGAATCAGAACTGGACTTCCATGTACACAAGTCAACAAATCTTTGTTTTCAGCCTATTTGCAAACAGTAGCTCTTACTGATACATCCCTCAAGTCACAGTTTGGAAAGCTGAGGCCCAAAGAAGAACTGATGCTCCAACTTCACGAAGCTACATAAGAGCACAGCACCTGGGCCTCTGGACTCCCAGACCAGTGCTCCCGCAGCTATCTGGCACAAGGCCTTCCTGTTGACATTCCCGACTCTTCCGACACCTTCCTGGGTCTGCACCCCTCCATCCTCTTTCCTCCTCCTCCTCCTGACTCTGGGATGAAGCAGCTCTGCCCTTCTTCTTTTCTAACCTCAAGGCCCCAGAAAGAGAAACAACGAAAAGTGTGTGATCTTTGTTCCACCCCAGATCCGGAGACATCTCCGGGTGCTAATTTCCTCTGGTGGCTGGGGTGTGGGCAGCTGTGCTAACCCTCAGGCCACAGCTGTAACTGTTGCTGGAACCATTCAACTCCCAAGCTGCACTTAAGGCCCATCTCATCTCCACTGCTCCCCAAATGTACCCACAAGCCAGAGCCCCCTCCTTGGCTCCCTTTCTCCCCCACATCTCTTCCCTTCCCGCCAACATCTCCCTCCCCTCTCAGCCTTTGCTTTTCTGAGCTTCAAGATCCACTTTCCCAATAACCCCAGGCTGTAGAAAGCCATCCCTTCTTGATGCCCCCTGTTCTGCTGCCTGGCCCAGGCCTCTGTGCGTGGGTGTGAGGCACAGTATGGCCCTTCCTACTCTCTGATATACTTTCTAGTTGTTCCAGACATGTCAGGTTGGGATGCCCAACTGTATGAGCAAATAGCAAAGAGGTTAGGTCTAGGCTCTGGAGTCAGACATGCCTGAGTTTGAATCCTGCCTCTGCCTCTTCCTTAGAAATGTGATCTTGGACAAATGACTTATCCCTGCTGAGCCTCCATGTCCTTGGACAGAAAGTGGGGATGGTGACAGGCATGTTTACAGCCAGTACTTGGCACATAGTAAGCATGTGATGAAAGTTTGTTATTAATGCTGTTGTTGTTGAAAATGTCATTAAACGCTAACACTCCTGGGCTACAGCTACACAGTAAAATAGAAGAAGCCAAAAACCAAGAACTGTTAGTGCCTGTTCCTGCTCCTGCTCTTCGGTCTCTCCGAGGCTCTGACTTCTCACCTGTGAAATGGGTTCACAAATTGCTGCTGTGCTATCTCACGAGATAACTGAGAGAAATCAAGTGAGAGAACGATAACTAACAAGATCACCTTCCCCAGTTTACAGTTTACAACACACTTTAAAGGGCTGTATCAGTCTGTGCAAGACATGACTGAGATACAGAGGTAAAGTGACTAGCTCAAGGTCACACAGCTAGCAAGAGGCAGAAGCAAGACTTGCACATGGTCCTCCGGCTATCTTAATCAGTGCTGTGTCCCTGAGGTCTAGCACAAAGCCAGGCACACAGCAGGTGTTCAATAAATACTTGAGTTCTCCCCATAATGCCATGCTGTCTCCCCAGCTGAAACCTGCTAGACCAGCATTTCCAGGGCATCCCCGCAATTCCTGGCATAGCGTGTTAGAAAGAACTCCTAATTGAAGAGCCCTCCTAGACGTGTAAGGAAAAAGAGTGGAGTCCAGTGCCTTTCACAGCTCCCAAGAGAGTTTTGGCTTGGGAAAGACACGTTGTAAACCACCTCAGCCATGCAGGGAACAAGACTGAGGAGGGAGAGCCCAGGTCCAAGAAGGACAAGTGGAAGTTACTAAGGAACCTTTAATAGAACAGCAGATGCCCTCAAAAACCAGGCCGTCCGGTTTGCACCCACAGAAAGCCAGGGAGTTAATAAGAGTTACAGTGGCTTAGCAGAGAAGCCACAGGAAGTGAGACTGAGCAGGAAGTTCTTGTTGGCCTCTATTTCCCTTACCCTTCTGCTCTCCCACCGCTGTTCTTTTGGCTGCAGAAACAGTTGACCGCATGGTGTGTCCTCAGCCACCACCACGGACTTGGAGGTGGAGTGGGGCGGGCAGGCCAGAGGGCCTCTCTTCAGGTTTGACCCAGTTCCTGCCTGCAAGTTTCACCAAAGCCACTGGAGTCAGACGGCGTGAGCAAAAGATATACCCTGCAATCACGCCAGAAACCCAAACACAGCCATCTTCTCTAAGCCCCGTCTGCTCTCCAAACCCTAGGGCAGATCTCACTTGCCTATAAACTCTTCTCCTGGCCAATGCAACTCCCAGTAAGCTTTCTCTTGCTGAAACTGAAGTACCAAAAGCCGATCCCTCTTCCCACTGTAGACCCTGAATTGAAAAAGGTATTAAGAGACACCTACCAACATCCTTCCATGGATGGCAGGGATTCCTTCCTCAGCATCCCAAGTACAGTAAACTGCTCATAGTGTCTGCTTGACCATTTCTCAGCGAAAGGAAACTGACAGCCTCCCAAGGGGGCTCAGCCCATTGGGCAGCCCTACTTGTGTTCAGACAACAGATGTTTTGGGAAACAAAGGCAGCGGTGGGCTATGGCAACAAGCATGTGATCGGGAAGCAGGCAACCTGGCTTACAACCCCAGCTCTGTGAGGCCTTGGGAAAATCGCTTACTCCTTTAAATGTTGGTTTCCTCCTCTGAAACAAGAGAGAATAATTTCCCTATATCTCACAGGGCTATGGAGAGGCATAAGTGAAAATCTGTGCAAAATACACTGGGAAATATCATGTTCTGCACAGGCCAATGGTATTATTTACAGACCCATGGACATAAACGTTTAGGACCCAAGGAATTCCTAGCATTGGTCATTTCTTTAGCTTCAGGCTTTGAAGAGCTGGTGAAATGGAATGGTAACTCTGTTGTTTTTCTATTGCTGCTAGAATAAATTGGCACAAACTTAGCAACTTAATATCGCACAAATTTACTATCTCACAGTTCTGCAGATAAGAAGTCCAGGCTGACTCAGCTGCTCTCCTGCTCAGGGTCTTGCAAGGATGAAATCAAGGTGTCGGCTGGCTGAGCTGCTACAAGAAGATTCTGAGAAGAATCCACTGCTTCGTGGATTGTAGTTGCGGCAGAATCTATTTCCTGGCCAGCTGTCAGCCCCAGTGGTGAGGAGTGCTTGGCTCCCACAGGCCTCTCTCCAACCTTCGCACTTGGATAGGTCCCTCTGTCTCAGCCAGAGCTCAAGCAGTGTGTCGTGTCCTTCTGACTTTGCCTCTGCTGCACTTCGCTCGTCTCCACCTTTCAAGGGCTCATGTGATTAGATCAGACTAAACAGATAATCCACGATAATCTCCCTATTTTAGACCGATTATGGGTTAAATTGTGTTCCCCCCAAGAAAAGATATGTTGAAGTCCTAAGCCCCAAATATCTCAGAATATGACCTTAATTGCCTGTACAGTCTCACAGAGGTACTCAAGTTAAAATGAGGTCATTCAGGTGGGCCTTGATCCAATGTGTCTAATGTCCTTATAAAAGTGGAAATTTGGATGCAGGGACAGATATGTACAGAGGGAAGATGGCCATGTGACTGGACTGATACATCCATAAGCCCAGGAGTGCCAAGGATGGCTGGCAAATACCAGAAGCTAGAAGAAGCCAGGAAGGATTCTCCCCTAGAGTCGGCAAAGAGAACGCAACCCTGATGATTCTTGATTTCAGACTCTAGCCTCTAAAATGGCAAGACAAACAATTTCGTTGCTTTAAGGCAGAAATTGTTAAGTAGTCCTGAGAAACTTGTACGTACAAGGGTCTTAACGTTAGTTACATCTGCAAAGGCCCTTTGCTGTGTAATGTAATATTCATAGTTTTTCTGGAAATCAAGGCACAGACATCCTTGGGGGAGGGGACATTATTCTGCCCACCAAAGTCATCCAGCGATGATCAATCCTCATGTTGCAGCACACATGCTTTCTTATCAGATCCACTAAGCAGAGCCCTGAGGAAAAGGCAGCGCCTGGGAACCTGGGAGAAGAGGAGGAGGAGGAGGTGAAGGGGCCAAGAAAGTGGCCCAGAGCAGAAGCTAAGTTACAAAGAGAGCTAATATGATCCCACTTTGTTATAAACAACACATCCATGGCTAGCGGGGAAGAGCAAGAACCCTGTAGCACCTTTCCATCCTTTTTCACCTTACTGTCTCACTTTCCTCACCCTTTCAATGGGGATTGTAACAATATCTTACTTGATAGAAACCTAAGAGTTAAATGAGGTCATGGAAATAAAGAACACCTTGCGCTTATTATAGAGCTTGGCATAGCGTAAGCCATCATAGTTACATATCTATCATACAGATGTTTAATTATGTATATATGAAACATAGTACACGCGCGCACACACACACAAGTCTGGGAGAAAACATTCCACTATGTTAACAGTGATTACTTATGGCTGGTGGCAAGAGATTTCAATGTTTTATTTAGAGGTTTATATATTTCTATGTTATTTCAATTTTTACAGCAAGTACGTATTACTTTTATAATTTAAAACTATTCTTAATTAAAAACATGTATCTCCCTGGGAAACTAGTTGAGCACATCCTTCCACACCCACAGAGCTGTAGTCTAATATTGAAACACAAATTTGCTATAACACACACACGTACCAGAATGTTCCCTAAAGGCATTCTCTCATCAGCCTTAAACCCCATCCCTGGCCCCAGCCCCTCAGCCTCCTCAGCTGTACCCCCAGATGAAACTCAATCCTCTGTGGCTTGTGTCTTTTGTGGAGCTAGAGGCAGCAGTTACTCCAGCAAATCCCCCCAGCCCCCACCGCTGCGAGCTCCTCCTCCTCCTCCTCCTCCTTGAGGAGTTGGGTTCTGAAAGGCTCTTTGTTGCTAGGCAGACTGCTTTTGAGGGTTGTTTGAAAAACACTCTCTGCAGACATTTCCATCTGCTCCCAGGGGTCAAGAAAGCAAAGGGCACTAGTCCAGGCGCCCCTGAGTTGTACAACGCCTAAATCTCCACCTCCCAGTTCAATCAATCAATTCACATACAGAGATTATTGAACGAGGGGATGCCGGCGGCCAAGGTGAGGAAGGCGGCGATGCACTGCACCATCTGGGCCGTTAACAAAGACCTGTTTCAATGGGTTGAAATTATTTTGTTTCACAGGGTAGCACAGGGATTTAAAGTACAGACTTTGCATCAGACTTGATTTGAATCTGAACTGCTAGTTACTACCTGTGTGACCTTTAACACCAGATTTTAGGTCTTTGAGTCTCAGTTTCTTCATCTGTCAAACAGGGATAAGCTTGCCTTAAGGTTTTAACATTTTAATGTTCGGTTGAATGACTTATATGCGTAAATCTCCTGGTACCTTGAGGAAGTGCTCAGTAAAGGGGTGCTGTTGATGTCATTATTATTATTAGAAATGCAGGCACGGATTCTGCCCTCCAAGCATTTATGGTCTAGATGGGAGTTAGGCAGAGCCACTTGAAAGTTCAAGGACTTGGCCACAGTATGAAAGGCATTTGGAGGCTAAAGGTCAAACAAATAGTAAACAGCTCATTAGTTGCTTTACAGGAGAGATTGGAAGAAGAAGGTTATCCAGACAACCTGGCTCCTTACCCTTGCACTGAACAACCCCTACCACTGACTGAGGTATGAATCAGTTCAGGCCCCGCCCTTTAGCTCCCACGTCATGCTTCCCAGCATCACAGCCAGGACTCCTCTCACCTCGTTCCCAGGCCATGGTGCGGGTGCTGCTGTAGTCACCTGCCTGATGTAGCCTGCTCTTACCATCCTTCCTCCCCAGACTGGGGCTGTACTGTCTGAGACCCTGCCGTGGATCCCCAAGGGTCCCAGGGCCAGACTCCTCTTTGCAGTATCCATCCACCTACTGGGGGTGGGGGTGGACTGTGGCTTCAGAAACACTACAAACCCCTTCGCCTGCCGGGACTCCAATCTCCTACTGGACACGATGCCGTGCCTTTTCCACCAAGTGGTGTCTCTCTATCCCCCAGACGCCTGCCTGCCTAGTCTAGGCCAGATTCCAGCCCCTCTCACTAGCTGCCCTTTGTTCCAAGAGAGGGCAGAGAGGATTGAGGCTGAGGAGACCAAGAAGTGAGGTTCAGGGGAAGAAGCTTACCGTGAACTGAGCTGACTGCAGGAGGGGAAGGCACACCAATGGCACTTCATTTGTAAGACAGTTGCTGGGCAAATGTTGAGAAATACTGATGTTCGATAATGTGGGTGGGGGGTGGGGATTAGAAACAGATTGTAATGAGCCTTGGGTGCCAAGCTTGATCCCTCTCCCCTAAAGGGTTCCTTGGAGGATTAGGTGGAGGAGAAAGGGGTGGGCAGGCACACACAATTCAGCAAGACAGCGTGCTGAGTGTGCTCCACTTTCCACCCAAACCGGAGAGCTCAGCGTTCTCCAGCCGTGCCACCCCTCAAACCCCGGGGCTGGTAGAAATAACTGATCGCCAAGCTCGTTTCCCTCAAGCCACACCACACTAGTCAGTGCTTCCTCAAAGAGCACCAAGTTGTCTCTACCTTAGTGCCTTTGGACTTTCAGGAGTGTCTTTTCTCTGTTCTTCTGCCTCCAAGGTCTAACTTGAGAGACTCCTCCTCTAGGGAAGCCTGTCTGCCTCTCCCAGCTTGCATCCGTTGTCCTCTCCTCCATGTTCTCACAGAGCTCTGAATGCCCCTCTATTACAATATTTACCACACTGCCGGTCTTCACTATTTCCCGAGTATTATTAATCTCTCTTTGTTGCTACGTTGCCAGCTCCTTAAGAACAGAAGTCTTATATTATTCATTCCATAGCAGCACCTGGGACGCTCAATAAATGCCTGCTTGTAGTATTATTAGTACCACCTTTTATCGAATGCCTACCACATGACAGCGACGGCACTAAGTACGCGAGACAGAAAATCTCGTTTAATCCTCATATAACTCTGCAAGTTAAGTATCCTTTTAGCACAAGGAGCCTATCCTCTGGAGACCCTCAGACGAATGTCAGGGGAGAGCATGAAACACCTTGAGCAGGTCATCTCTACCTCTTCCTAAACCTAAGCACATACTTCTGACCCTGGGAATACTTACGCCCTGTTCTTAGGTAGCCCGAAGTAGATGTTTGTTTCCAGTTATTGAAATCTACCCAGTTTGAGTCAGTCCAATCGATAAGCTGCTCTTGAATAAACATCAGGGGCATCTGTTGTTCTACGGGGGAGCAGCTTGTCATTTGGGCAGCCCCAGAGCAATGTTAATTAGACCTTTCTACAGCCAGTGGGTACTAAATTCTCCCTGCATCTTATTATTTCTTCTGTAAAAAGACCTTTAAAGGCGATCTTTATAAAAGGCAATGTGCCTCCAAGATAAAAAGTGGAAGAGAGGTGGCCCAGTTGGAGAATTAACTGAGGAAGGGGCCACGCAGGATTCCACCATCATGCCCAGCAGTGGGAGGTAATTCTGGAGAGAACCACACTAGCACACACACAAACTCCGTGCTAAGTGCTTCGCATTCATTATCTCTCCACACATCACCTCCCTTTCACCTTGTCAAAGAAGAATCGTCTTTGCCAACCTCCTAATCTTAAATCTAGTGTCCTATCTCAGGCCTGGCCCTCCTCATCCTCTTTCTTCCTTGCCTGAACTTGCCACCAGCATGCCCCTACCCCTGACCCCCTTGGCTTGCGTGAATCTAGTCTCTGCTGCTTCTTTCTCTTTGTTGTTCCTTTTAACAGCATGTGCTCCATTCCACCTCACTCTCCTCCTCCCATCTCCTTTTCCTCTGCCAACCTCTTCAATCAGGGCCTTAGGTTCAGCCTCTGTCTCATTTCACTGGATGACTGCTCCCTGGGGATCTCGTCCAAGCCCGCGGGGGAGGTGGCTTATACCAATCAGTGACACCCTTAGAACCTCTGCACATCTTTGCCTTAACTACTGGTGACTAGGGCAACAAACCAGGCCCACAGCAAGCCCCCTCGTTTAGCAAGCAGCCCCCTGTGCCAGACGCCTGTGGAAGTAATGGATCTGGGACTCTTGTCCCCGTGCCTTTCAGTGTCCATCCCAGTTTAGGAGAGGGGAGGAGAAGGGAAGAGAATACAAGAAAATAATCATAAAAAGCAAAGATCTGCTGTATCCTTAGGAAATGGGCACTTTTCTGCATGTGTACTGGACTTCACAAACGCAAGTTTTAAAAGACTCACATAAAACAATAAGCACATAGCTGAGAAACCCATGCTTCAGTTAAAGCAGGAGAGAGACATAGAAATATTAGTTCCCTCTCCTGTTCCTAGTGAGGCCCGTGGGAAGACTGAGCACAGAAAGCCTTATGGGTTATGAGCAGGTAACTAGTGTCCATGTGTAACGTTACACAATTATCGGTCTTCAAAAAGACTTCGACAGAGTCGTAGACCTAGAAGAAGGGACATGAAAGATGAACTAACTCACCTTTTCTGTTATAGATGAAGAAACTGAGGCTCAGGGAGGGAAAGAGTCTTGCCTCAGTCCAGGGATCACCTGCCACGCACGCCTCCTCTGCTTTCTGATCCACTGAAATACTGATCATTAGTGTGACAAACAGGTTCTAGGAGAGCTCAGGTGCATCTGCCAATAGTTCCTGGGCTAGAGGAAAGCTCACAGCGGCCTGCCATGGCCAGTTACAGCAAAGCACATCCCATGGCTTTAGTGCCATGTCTTTTCTCCTTTGATGTATGATCACTTAATTCCCTCCCTGATTGCTTTTCAAAAGCAATCTAAATTAATGCAAACTCACAAAGGGTGAGGCTCCCTATGAATAATTAGTGCATGATCATACATGCAAATAGGGGACAATGCAAAGTTGGACTAAGAACTAGTGCTCCCACCTCCCTGACCCACTCACTCTCTTCTCATTAGGAAGTCTCTTTACACCATTAGAAAAAAAAAAGGTTTTGAGGAAACTTGAGAATGGGTGGTATTTCTAAATAGGCAGTTGAGTTCATTGCAGGACAACAAAAGGGAAAACAGGAGCTAAAAGAATCAGACCAGTGACTGCAACAGGTCTTCTCCTTTTTTGTAGCTTCAGCCAGAGACAAAACACTTGTCCGAATTTCTCCCATTTGGATAGGAAATACCACCACGGTCACTCACCATCGCTTAAGCTCATTCATGCAGGATTTCCTCCCACAAACCTTTAATTTCAGCCAATCTTGTCTCCTCTCTGTCTTTGCATAAAGCTAAATTATTACCACCCCTAATCTTTAACTCTTGCTTTGCCCTACCTGGAATGCCATCTCTACTTCCCAACCCTTGACATAGGTACATCTTATAGATTTTCCAGAGCTCTTCTCAAAGCCTTCTCTGACAGCTCCACTCCTTTTGGGAGTCTCCTGTTATTCCGGGGTGTGTGGCAGAAATTGCTAGTGCCCATCAACATCTACATTCCTTCCCCATTTTCTGGGCACACAGTTAGACTACATCTCCCAGCCTTCCTTGCAATCAGGTGTGGTCATGTGCCTGAGTTCTGGTCAATATAAGGTGAGCTCAGTAGTACATGCCTGTTCCATAAAGCCCACAAAGAATCCTCAGGCATGATCCTCACTCTCTCTTTCCCTATGGTTTAAGAGAAAGGACTCCCCACAGGCCTCAAGGAGGGACAGTCACAATATGAAAAAAGCCTGGGTTCCTGAATGGCTGTGTGGAGCAGACTTTCCTACCAGCTCAAAATAAGTTTGAAATAAACTTGTATTGTGCTGAGCCACTGAGATTTTGAGATTCATTTATGACAGCAGTTTTAACTGACACAGAATGGCACAGAAGTTTTATTTCACGTGCCAACTCTGACCTATGGTAGTGGCCGGAATTCCATAGAATTCCGCGTTGAGAAGGATTGTTAGGCAGCACTTGAGGTTACTAGGAAAGACTGTAGTGATTGATTAGTTATATCTGCCATGGGCATAGTGATGCTGTGTTTTCCTATCTTTGATCTATAATGTATATTTTAGTACTTAATTTAGCAACTGATTGTCGAACAACCCTATACTGTTCTTTCACTGCCCTGTGTAACTCAATCCCACCCTACAAAGTTAGAATCCCTTGGAGGCAGAGGCAAGCCCGGTCCATGACCACCTAACAGAGAACATGTAAATGCAAATATTTATTCATTTGACTTAACACCAAATTTAAAGGTGGAAATAAAGTGTTTTCAGACCTTTAGTAAGACTCTCTCAAATATTATGTCAAAAAAACTGAAGTTTAGGGAATGCTGCAGCCAGTAAGGTAAGCCCCCGCTGATAGCTTACAAGTCAATTCCGAAAGTCAGTTTTTATCTATTGTCATACTTAATAGGTAGAGTTGTACAGGGAGGGGATCAGCTATCTGTGGAGCCTGATAACTGGACTCCACACACCTCCTTATTTAATATTATAGATTATTAGAGCCAGAATAACATCTAGCTCAGGGACAGAAAACAGATTTCAAATTAGGTGACATAAAATCAATTTATAATGGCTGTCCTGGATGCTGCATTCAGAAGATTCTGAGATCATATCTGAGATGGGTAGAAAGAGAGTGAGAAAATCCCATAAATTCTACAGCCCTCCTATAATGGTCATTCCTGCTCTAATCCGCCCTTGTCATTTTACTATGACCAAATTAAGTTCCAGGAGGAAATGTTGACTTACTCTATGATTTTGGGTGAGTCATAGGTAGAAACCAAGACTTAAATCCAGGTCTCCCCACATTCCCTATTTTCCTGTTATTCCAGGTTTTAAAATAGGATGGACATGAAAGTACAATTTGGAGATACAGGTAATCATCATACTCATAACCAGTCATTAGTCCTGACTTTGTGCCAAGCACTGTTATAAGTGCTTTTCCTATTTAATCCCAGTTCATCCTGCACAGTGAGAAAGGTGTCATAATCATCCCCACTTTACAGATGAAATTGAGACACAAGAGAAGTTACCTGTCTATGATCTCAGGAGCAGTAAGTAGCAAACAAGGGATTTAAACACAGAAAGAAGGAAAAACTCAGGAAATAAATAAAATAAAATAAAATAAATAATAAAATTAAATTAAATTAAAAAAATAAAATGAAATAAAATAAAATAAAATATAAAATAAAATAAAATAATAAAATAAAATAAAATAAAATAAAAGCTGGATTTAGAAACATTCTCCCATAATCAGTAGAGGATTCTGGTCATTTCAACAATACATACTAAATTTATTCACACTGGAAAAATACCCACTGGGGCCCTGAGGATTTTTTCAAATCACCTAAAAGCTGCAGTATAGGGAGTGAAAAGTCCTGGTTACAGTGGCAGGGAGCGGCATGAGTGGTTTAAAAGGCAGGAGATGAGATCAGGTGTGTCAGAAGGACCCAGGGAGGACACTGAGCTCTTGGCATGAACACGGAGATCTTATCATGATCTCGAGCCTGACAGGTTGGCCCCTAAAGGTCCCATTTTGCTCAAAAGCCTCCCCGAAACTAAAAATGTGGCATAATGGAATAGCACTGGCTGGCTCTGATCCCCAGGGCTTGCTGTTTCAGACCAGAAAGATGTGCCAATTGATTTATTTATAGGCTTAAAGCTGGCATGCAGTTAAGCTACCTGGGGTTGTTCGACATCTGTTTTAGTGCACATTTCTCCCAATTTTTTGTTTCACTAGGTTTTAATCAGCCAGCTATTTTGGGCCTGAATTGCGATTTCACACATATCTAGAGCCAAATGACAAAAAAATAAAAACAAAGAAGCCCCCTGGCCAAAACAGAACTTCGGGCCAGCAACTTGGCAAGGGCAGGCCCCTGGGGGCAATCCCTGCCCAGGATCAAAGGCATACAAATGGTGTGTCACATCTGAGGGCTGGGGACTCCGGGGGAAGAGAAGCCCCGCAGCCCTGAGCACAGCCAGCCCAGGCTACACACTGCCAGTCACTCCGCTTTGTTCCATGACCTTGGCCTGGAAACCTCTTCCTTCCCTGAGCAAAAACCTAAGTTCCTTTAAGTCCTATCCTAAATGTCAACTTCTTTGGAAAGTTTTCCCTTACTCCATCTCTAATCTGTCTCTACTTCCTGCATTAGAAAATAAAAAATGAGAAAGTCACTCTCCCTCCTCCACACTGCCAGCACCTTTGTTCATGGCCCTTGGTCACACACAGCGAGCTGTCTCGTCTATCTCCCCCAGCTCGCGGAGCTCCTCAGGACAAGAGCCGTTTTCCTGCACTCAGTGTCCTCGGCTCCCAGCTCATTACACGTTTCTGGAACGAAGGGAAAAGGAGGGTGGGAGAGAACACCTTCATTCACAACCTCAGCGAGACTTAGGTAGGTAGCATCAGGCAGCCACCCGGAGGCAGAGGCAGGCCCAGGCGCTATGGCTGCGGGGATTTTGATGTGGGGAGCACTGAGGAGAAAAAGCTGAAAAGCAACGTGCTGCCCCAAGTTTTTACTTTTATAATTGGAAAAACATAAAACACTTTTTTCAAAATGGACTACACATTCCCCACTCTAAAGGAGCTGACAGTGTTTCCCCCTGTGTGGGAAATGACACCGAATGACCTATGAATAACAGGGGCAATTTAGCGTGCTTTGAGTACAGGGAAGAGAGAAGCTCAGCCTGCCTGGGGGCTTCACAGAAGGCTTCTCCCAGGAGGGGCTGCTTGCCCAGAGGCTGGAGGATGAGTGAGCGCTCTGCGGGTAGGCTAGGGTATGGGAGGTAGAAGGGAATTCCAAGCAAAAAGAACAGTGCGTGCAAAGGCGCACAAGCAGGAGGACAAGCTACATGACATGGCCGGACTACGGGGCGCGTGGGAGAGAGTGGCGGACGTGAGGTTGGAGGGCGTGTGAGGAAGGGTTAACTCAGCGGGCCTGGAGTGCTCAACCCCTGCGCTTTCCAAAGAAGAGACTGGTCCTTGACCAGCTCCTTGGAGATAAACTCTGAGATCTTAGAATATCCTGCCTGATAGTGTCTTCGTATACAAGGGGCTCTGGGACACCCCAGAGCTTATGCTAACAATGTGATTTATGGTGAAGGCCTGTGCCCATTTGCCTGGGGGACTCTGTGGGAGCTAAAGGCTAAGAAGCTAAGGACAGTCACACAGGTGATCCATGCCTATGTGACTGGCACCTAATAAAAACCCTAAATAAAAACCCTAGGTGAGCTTTCCTGGCTGGCGATACATCAGTGTGTTGTCACACATCATTGCCAGGAGAATTAAGCACTGCCCATATGACTCTACTGGGAGGTTTATGCCTGGTGTCCCCGGGACTCTATACTATACACCTTTTCCTTTGCCAATTTTAATCTATATCCTTTTGCTATAATAAACCATAACTACAACTGCTATTCTGAGTTCTATTAAGTCCTTCTAGTAAGTCATCAAACCCAAGGGTGGCCTTGGGGACCCTGCCATTACAGAGAGCAGGAGCAGGGCAAGAGCTTCGCCTGAGGCTAATGGGTTCGAACTTTGCCCTGCAGGTGGTCGTTATGAAACTGAAGGGTTTTAACACGGGGCTGTCATGACAAGGTCAAATGCACATTGCTGGGAGATATTTCAGACTGTAGGTGGGAATGGATGGGAGGAGGAGACAGGGCTGGAAGCAAGAAGGCTGCTCGAGCAGTCCAGGTAACAGCTGATGAACACTTGGTAGTGGGCACAGGCCATGCAGAAGAACTGAAATCAAGAGATATCCAGAAAGTAGGTGAAACAAGGCTTGGTAGCCGACTAGACTCTGTGGAGAGGGAGGACAGTCAAGGATAATGCCCAGGTTTCTGGTCTGGGCAATTTGATGGATGATGGTATCAGTGACAAAAATGGTAAATCCTTGGGGGAGAAGTTTGGCGGCGTCCCGACTCCCAAGCCCAGCCCAGTTTCTTCCATCTTCTTCATTTCTATAATCCAGGAGTAAACAGGTTTCTTCATCCATTGTTTTTTCTCTCTCCTTGAAACCATCCCTTCAGCCCTCTGCCTTCAGTGATAACTTACGCATCACTCCTCCTTAAAAAACACGGAAAGATGTTCTTGGCAGGTCTCCCTGACCTCGATTTCACTACTGGCAGAATCACAAGAAAGGCATTAGTGCCTTCTGTGAAATGGGAAGCCGTGCAGAAAAGACAACCAGGTTGGGTGGCAGAGGCCTAAAGAAACAATGAATATGCGAGGAGATTTCAAACACCAACATGGGGCCCTGGGTCAGACACGCAGGAGGTGAGACTCAGATCCCTGTCACACTGGAGTGGGGGTGCAGAGTTGAAAGAAACGCTGAGAAATAAAGGCTCTTTGGTCTGCACGGAAAGCTTCCCCTTGGCCTGGTGCTAAGCTGTACTTTGTGGGTTTCCAGGTGACAAGGAGTCACTGTGAACTGTGATCTCTCCTCACTTGGCCCCAGGACCAGACATCACAAAAGACTCGCTGGACCTTCTGGGTGAAGACAATCTGACCCTTTGGTAAGTCCAAGGGCAAAGGCCACATCTCCTGGCTGTGTTCTGATAGCTCCAATAGCCCCATACCGCAGCTCAGAGCGCGCAGTGGCCATGCATCCTTGGGAAATGTTCATTACAAACCTTCTTTGCTCCTTATGCCCCATCGTTGTGCATCCCAGACAAATGACAAAGTGTACAGCTGGATTCCATCCCCCTGCCCTTTCTCCTTCATTTGCTTATTCAACAGTTACAAAGGCCTGACCTGCAAAGGGGTTTACAACCCATTCTACCCAGAAGAGGGCCCAGAATGAGAGAGAGTAGGTGTAGGGGGAATGGAACCAACCAGTCTCTGGGTCGCAAATGGGGATGCGGACATAGCAAGAACCTCTGATAAATTCTTTCCCAATAAGGGGAAATGGGAAATGGCTGAAAGCTCCAGCTTTAGAATCAAGCAGACTGGGGTTGAAATCCCAAAATGAACATTTATTAGCTGAGTGACTGGGCAAGTTAATTAATATTTCAGAGCCTCAGTTTTCTTATCTGTAAAATAGAAAGAACAAGCAAAAAATCCTGTCTGGAAAAAGTCTAGCCATTGTTAACATAACAAGAATGATTTGCCCAGCATCGGTATAACCTGGCAGCCAAGGAGAGAGGACTGGAATGCACATGTGTAAACGATGACAACTTCACTGTACTAGTCAGTGGGGGCGGTAGATGCCATTGAGTGAGCATGTGTACTTTGTGGCCATCACATTCAAAATGACTGAGCGAGTAAATCAATGAATCTGCGTCAAATTTTGCATTAAGCTTGAACATTCCTCTGTGGAAACTATTCGGATGATTCAGAAGGCCACATCTATGGACAACTGGTGATTGGTAGCTTCATCACAACAACATGCCTGCTCATGCATCACGTCGTATGAAGAGTTTTTTGGCAAAACATCAAATCACCCAGGTGACTCAGCCCCCCTACAGCCCAGATTTCGTGCCCTGTGACTTCTGGTTTTTCCCAAAACTAAAATCACCTTTGAAAGGGAAGAGATCCCAGAGCGTTAATGAGATTCCGGAAAATACGACAAGGCAGCTGATGGCAGTTCCAACAAAGGATTTCGCAGAGTGTTTTGAACAGTGAAAGGGATGCTGGGAGAACTGTGTGAGGTCCCAAGGTGCCTACTTTGAAGGGGACTGAGGCATCATTGTCCTATGTACAACGTTTCTCTTATCTCGTATCTTCTTGAAAAGAATGTCTCTATTTTTCCTATTATGTGGCTGGATACTTTCTAGACAGACCTCATCATATACTAGATGGACTAAGGCCTAAAATGCCTTGTACACAGTAAGTGCTCAGTAAATGTTACCTAAGCTTGGGGGTCAGAAAGGAAACCTTTGTGTGTTCAGACCTGTAGGCTATACAGTGAGATGAAGTTCCCGTAACACTCCCAACTCAGGCCCAGATGGCTAAGAGGATCATTTAGTCTGAGGCTGTGCAGAGCTGGACACCTCCTGAGAGATCATTTGATTCCCCCTTCCACGGGTGAGGAAACAGACACCAAATAGCTCTCCCAAGGTCACAGAGCAAGGTAATGGCAAAACCAAGACCAGAACCCAGGGCTTCAGGCTTCTGTTTCCCTGTTCTTTCCTCTCCATGGAAACTTACACAAACAAAAGAGAGGATGCCACAAATCAGGACATAGATAAAACATCAAATGACTTGCTGTAGTATAGAGGAAATTGTTGGTGCCCTGTCTAGATCCCCTCTCCCTAACCCTCCTCTGCTGTGAGTGTTGGCTACCAGTGGTTCACAGCTGCCGCCTCCTCTGGACGATGCCACCCCTCCTGCCCAGCTGATGGAAGCTGCCTCCCCCAGATTACAACCAGCTCTGTGCTGGCAAATGTTTAACCGCCAGCTTTCTGGTGGTGGGGAAGAGGGAGCCCTGCTTCAAGTGTTTGCCACTTTCCACGTTGTAAATATTCCCACCATGGTTGATTTCGAGCCAGCAACACAATATGGCTGAATGTGGCGTTGCAAGAATACACACAGTAGCTCTCCATCGCATGGTATTTCCACCAAAAAACTATAACAGACAAAAAATAATAACAAGAGCATTGATAAAAGAAACTTTAATAAAAATTATTAGGAAGTGGTAAATTTTGAATATTACCACTGTTTTTAATATTGTTTTTTATAAGTTTATATAATTCAATTTTAATAGTGGCTCACAAAATCCCTAAAAATTTGACAGTTGGCTCTTGTATGCCTATGGGGCCAGGCCCAGCACATCACTGATTTACACTCTACCCCATTCACAACAGCCTGAGGCCACACACAGGAACACAAAGGCTACCCCATCTCATCTAGGGAACAACTCCGCAGAATGAAGAATTCCAGGGCTACCAGTGTAGCACACCAAGGCTAGACTTGACATGGGGCTACTTCCCCTCTCAACTCTCCCTTCCCTATCTTGAACCCCTCTCCCTTACAGGTTTTTCCTGAAGGATATTCCTTTAATAAATCACATGCACCCAAGGCCCAGTCAAAACCCAACCTAAAATGTTTGTGCAGAGCAAAAATTTAGAGAGAAAGTGGCTTTAGAGAGACCCCAGGAGGCTCTCTGAAGGAGGTGGGATCCAAAGCATGTGTGGTTTTAGGTTTGGAAAAGAAAGGTGGGAAGATACTCTAGATGGAGGGAATGGTTGAATCCAGGTTACACCAACCACCATGGCAGATGATAGATCCATCTATCGGGTTGAGCAGGGTTCTCATAGGGATAACACATGAGACCTGGGGTCACCCATTAGAGACTGTCAAAGTTGGAGGAGCGGCTGTTTCCATGGCTACAGTGTGATGGAGAAAGTTAAACTGTTGGTCGGTCAAGATACGTGGCTCTCTGGTAAGGACATTATGGCATCCTAGTTTGCACTTCGAAATACTGTGTGTGCCAAAATCTTCGGAGCTAGAAGGTGCTTACAAGAAGATCATCTAGTGCCACTGATGGGCGACAGATTTGAGGTGGTACAAGGAAAATACTTATTTTAATAGTTATATGTTCTTTGCTTTGGATATTTAAATTTTTAGAATTGTGGTAAAATATACATTAACATAAAATTTGCCATCTTTACAAGTCCTTGCTTTTGTTTTTAAAGTCACCCTCACTACATAACAGCAATGCTGATTTTCTTTTGCAGAAGTACGTAATGTTTCCTCTTACAATACTTTGTACAGAATAGATTTAAAGAACAATATGCAGAAAATAACTACACAGGGGATATACAAATGGAAAATTCACAAAGGTAAAAGACACCAAAAAACCCTCCATTTTTGCAAACTAGTCCGTGCTCTCATTTGAACCCAGAAAGCGTACGGGAACTGCCAAAGGTCACATGACTAATTAAATGCAGAAACAGGACTAGAACTCAGATCTTCAAAGTCCCACTCCCATGTTTTCCACTCTTCCTTGCTTCTCCCTTGAAGAAGGAATAAAAACATTGTGTTTTTGCCCTCCCCCTAAATGATAACAACAGAAAGCCTTCGAGGTTCTTTTTCATTCATGACAGGAAACAGTCACCTTCCCTTTTAAATCAACCTAACTGATGGCTTTCAGAGCAGAGAAGGGATTCATATAGATAATTGGGTGTGGCAGCCTGGAGAAGACACACATCGTCTTGAAATCTGTCACCCCAGATTTCATCATTCTGCTAACGTCAAATGTCAAAGCTAGAAAGGAAAGGAAAGTTGGCATTTTGATGCCAGAGTCCGCCTCCAACTGTTCTATAGGGCGTGACTGTCAGAGAGGTAGCGTATGTGTTTTATAAGCTAAAATCTACGAGCAGAGTTGGCTTAAAGTGCGTCTTGATAAGAACTGGGAATCAGGAGACTGTCTCTGCCATTTCATGGCTCTGAACGCCAGACTCCCTTCTTAACCTCTTCAGGCCTAGTTTACCCACTCTAAAATAGAGACAATAGTTCTTATTTATTTCAATATCATCTCAGTAACCACTAAATGTTTTGCACAATAACAACTGACAAAATGTTTTTTCAGACCTAGTGTCTCCTTTTAATCTGTGCAATTGTGTGATGTGGGTGTTATTATGTAATGCATGGGAAGGCCATCTTTGAAGGGGGCCATGTACCTTGCTCATGGTTGTAACTGGGTCTCAAAAGCAGATCCTGTGACCCCAGGCCGCCTACCTTAAAGTTCAGAAGTATAAAACCAATGTTTCCCAAAGCATATTCTTCAGAATCTGTTAGACAGATAGATAGGTAGATAGATAGCTTGATAGATAGAGCTACTATAGTTATAACATAACTATATATATATATATATCTTATAGATATGTATAGATATCTACAGATACAGTGGCTAGTTATTACTTTGTAAAAGAGGTGCCATAACCAAATAACATTGTGTCAGAAGTGTTAAGGGCTTCTTCACTGCTATGGGGTTTTCAGATGAATGTAAATCTCCGAGAGGAAACAAAGTATGAAGCATTTCTAAAACTGATTTGTCGAATTATGCAATCATTTTTGATAAGAGGTCCTGCATTTTCATTTTGTACCAGGCCCTGAAAATTATGTACCCTGTCCTGAATAACCAGTGTTTAACTGTAAGCTCCATAAAGGTAAAGACCATATCTGTCTACTCCCAGAACCTAGTATTGTGTCCAGCACAAGAAAGGGGCAAACTACATATGTATTGAATAAACAGGTGCAAGGGAAGGACTGCAACTCTTTGAGGCTGGTCCTTCCTCTTCCCAACAAGGTTTAAGACCACCCTCATATTTTGAAATCAAGATCAGTCACCAAGTGAGAATGAAAACTCACACACAAAGACGCCGGAAGAATAGGCTAGCCCATGAAATTAAAACGCAGCTTGTAGGAAGGCAAACAAGCAAAAGACAGGAAGCAGTCAGACACACAGTCCTCTCCCCAGATAATGGTACATTTTCCTCCGCTTCTCCAGGTGACAGCCAATTTCAGAAACGAGCACTAACCTGAATGCGATGCATTTTCCTTTCCATCCCCATCCAATATCTGCTCCCCCTTCCTCTCCTTTCTAAGCCAGCTATCTCCCATCCCCAGCACCTCTCAGCTGCTAACAGCCTGAAAGGTTTAATCTCCAAGAAGGATGCTCCAGGGCTCTGTTATCAGAGTTACTTAATTCCGCATTCGCCGTGGGTTTAATCATCTGCATCAGACCACACTCTAGTGACTCATGCACACACACACTGGCTCTCTGGGAGCCCAAAGTTGTTCTCACTTCATCAGCACTTCAGAAGCATTAATAAAGTGCAAATGTGTAGTGCCAAAGGCGGGGGAGGGGAGGGTGTTCAGTTTTGTGTTTTTGTTTTCAATAACACCGATGTTCTGGCAACACTGACTGAAATTTTTAAAAAGGCAGGGGGGCATGGCATTTCATCTTAACCTCCAATTAAGTGGTATTCATTTTGCCATATTTCCTTCCTTATTCATTTTATATCATTGCCATGACAATAAACAATTTTAAGTGCTGCTACATTGCCTTCGGAGGCCTTGCTTCTAATATTCCACCCATGGTCGTGATGGTCCGTTATGGACTCAATGTGTGTGTCTGCCCCAGATTCTTATGTCAAAGCCCTAATCCCCAGTGTACTTGGAGGCAGGGCCTTTGGGAGGTATTTAGATTTAGATGGCATTATGAGGGTATGGAATTCCCATGATGGAGTTAGCCTCCCCCCTCTCTCTGCCGTATGAGGACATAGCAAGAAGGCGGCTGTAAGCAAACCAGGAAGAGAGCCCTCACCAAGAACTTGACCATGCTGACACCCTCATCTTGGACTTGCCAGACTCCAGATCTGTGAGAAATAAAGGTATGGTTTTTAAGTCACCCAGTCTGGTTTGTTTGTTTTTTTAATAGAAGCCCAAGCCAAAAGAGATGCCAACCAACACTTAACTGCCATCCTATCTGACATTTCATAGAGTGTGCTTTTGTTGGTTTATTATAATTGGTGCGGCAAAGGTCATTTTTGAGAGGGCTTTGAGAGAGTAGAACTGCATTCAAATTTTGGCCATGTCTGTTACTAGCTAGGAAAACCCTAGAGGAGAAATAATAGTATTCTCTGACTCAAAACATTGTTAATGAGTAAGTACAATATACACTATACGGCATTGTACAAATTTCATTATGACCGGACATGCTAAGCCTTGTCTAAAAGAACTGCAAACATGTGGTCCCTGTCCACTGGAAATCTGCCACTGAGACAGAAATCAATTCAAGCTATTAAATAGAGCAACTATGACAAAAAATGTGGGAGACTGATATCACTCTATACATTAAAGGATAGATGTTTAAGAAAAAAATCAGGTTTTCGAAAAGGCCTTAAATATTACAAAATGGAATAGAGGTTGTAGGTTGACTAGAAACCATAAAAAAGGCATTTAAAAGAAAACTGATTAAAGTAGGGGCTGACAGTGTGGCAGTTACAAGCAAGATTTCATTTGTGTGCTTGGGGAAAAAGCTACAGCCAAGAAGACAGTAAACTGTGTCCTATGGGGATAAGGGTCATGAGCCATGAAAAGAAAATGTATTTGTCCTTTAGATGTCACTGATATATTTTAAGATAAGTAAACTATATTATCAAAACTAAAATTGTCTATTTGAATATACTTTATGAAGACCATATATACAGAAGGAGTAAAGAGGTTGACAAGAATTCTTTTGTGTAGTCAATAAATATTTACTGCTGCCTATGACATGCTATATTCTAGGATAAACAGGAAGGAAAAGACAATGAGCTCCCTGCCCTCAAGGAGCACATACAAGCCCATGGTAAACATGCATTGTGCTGTCCTATAAAAGCATAAAAGTGCCTGGAAAATGCTATGGAAGCAAAAGGAAGAAGCAAGTAATTCTACCCAATAAAAAGGGGTTCAGAAAATGCCTCACAGTTGAAGCCACTTTTGATCTCGGTCTTATTAGATGAGCAATTTCCCAGGCAAAGAAGGAAGAGCATGAACATGTGTGACATCCCTGGGATAGAAAGCAGAATAAACTCCAGATCCCCAAAAAGACAGGGTTTCAGCCCACATTTTCCCTAATATTCCAAAGTCCCTTGTATCAGCATTGTCTGATTATCTGGATGCTAGTTTCAAATGCCGACTCCCGGGCTCCACCACAGACTTACTGAGCCCCGTCTGGGGTCCAGCAGCTTGCACCTTACTAAACTACTCAGGTCGCTCTGAAGCATGCCAACATTTAAAAACCAATGGTACCGCTCTGACTGATGTGGCTCAGTTTGTTGGGTATCGTCCCGTGAAGTGGAAGATCCCTAGTTCGATTCCCAGGCAAGGCATACACCTGGGTTGAGGGTTTGGTCCCCCATTGGAGTGCATACAAGAGTCAACCAATCGATGTTTCTCTCTTACATTAATGTTTCTCTTCCTTTCTTTTTCCCTCCATTTCCCTCTTTCTACAAATAATAAAACCTTTACCAAAAAAAAAAAAAAATCAGTGGTACCAACAACAAAATGGCACTTTCCAAGCACAAATCAAGTCACAGTTGCTCCCTGAGACGATCAGCTGTCAATGGTCTGGAAATGGACCAATAGATGCCATGGGGCAGGAGAAGGGTGAACAAGTAGTCACCTCCTTCAAGTCACTTCCAATGCCTCGCCCCCAACCCCCTACCCACCCTTGACAGCCAGCCAGCTGGTCCAGGTAGATACCTCCCCTAACCCGGCAGAGACCATTTTATTGGCTTAAAATTGGTTTTCCAATAGGAAGCCTTGGTGACAACAGACCAAACGTGAAGGACGGTGACAGGAGCCAGCCATGCCCCACTCTTGTCCCTTCTCGGCCTCCACGTCTAATTCTCACAAATCAGACTGGTATACCCCAAGACCTTGAATGAGGAAAGGCGACAGAGAGAGCACCTCCAGCATCCATTGGTGACTGAACCAGTGTGGAAGCTCAGGTGATGGAAAAGCCCGGAAGCCAAGGCAGATGTTCGGCCAAATTAAGTGGTTCCAGGAGAAAATGAAAGCTTGCCTGTCGAGACATCTGGTGTCCATTAACCTCCTCAGCAGAGCTGCAGCAGAGCCATCTGCAGGAATAGACTCTCTGGAGGCAGGGAGCTTCCCCCACCTCTGTGTGCCTCCTCGGCCTGCTCCCAGCAAAAGGGCTGGCCTTAAGGACGGAGACAGAGAGAGACACAGGTCCATTTGCCTTCAGGGTCCCATAACTGATTCCCCCCAAACTTGGGGCCATCAGACCGAACGGTCAAGAGACATTTTACGAGGCTGAGGTCATAGGACTAGATATTTTCCATCAAGGAACGTAAACTGACACCAAGGACAACTTTTTTTTTGTATATTTTATTGATTATGCAATTACAGTTGTCCCATTTTATTCTCCCCTTTATCCCCTCCGCCCTGCACCCCACCCCATCATCCCCACGCCTCTTAGTTCATGTTTATGGGTTGTACATATCAGTTCTTTGGCTTCTCAACTTCTCAAGGACAACTTCTTCAGTATCAAATGCATGTGACACTCAGAGAGACACTGTATAAAGACTGTGGATACTACTGGAGACATGTGATTTCTAAGTGGTGCAACTGACAAATTAGAGAGAGGAAAGAAACTAACACTTAATGAGGTACCACCAAGGGCCTGGCAATGTGCTAGGCATTTAATCCCTGCTAACAACTCTATACCCTAGGTGTCATTATTTGTATTTTATACATAATAAAGCTGGGATTCAAACTCAGGTCTTCTAAACTTCCAGAAAAAAAAAATCCAATGCTTCTTTGAGAGATGACTGTGCCACAATTGAGCCAGTTTCTTTGGTTTGGAGGATGGATGGGAGGGGTGGGGGAAGGGCTATAACAAAAGCTATTTGTGGGGCTATAACAAAAGATTATGCATGGATGGGGATTGCTGCCTTTGATGCTTTTGAAGATGACCAGACTGAGGCTTGAAATGTATCCATGGAAACAGCTATGGTGGGAGCTGTAGCCAAATTAGTTCACACTGGAGGCAGTTGGGTAAGGGACTGTGGCGGCTCTTCCTTGTTGGAGAGAGTAATGTCAGCTGCCACTTCATCTTTCAGGCTCTGCTTCCCTCTCCCCACAGCTGGACCACCTGAAGGCCCAGTCTCCGCCCAAGACACTAGCCAATCCAAACGCCAGGCTTTCTATGAATCTGAGCCTTAATCAGCCCCTGAGCCCCCAGTTCCAGGGGGCTGAAAACCTCTCTGGCTTTCACTAGCCCCCCCGCTCTAGCAAAGACCTGGACCCTACCCGAGAACTCTTGTCTGGAGCAGTTTTACCGCCTCTGATCAGGCCGCCAGGTGGAAGCTGCCCCAGCTCCGTCCACCCCAGAGAAACCCTTCTTTCACTCCAGGAAACCACCCCCACCCCAAGCTGACATTCAGCCTGATTCTCTAATGAGCCCGCAGGCGTTTGACTGTGTGTCTCACGGCCGAGACCTCTATCGTTTCTCCTGCCAGCATCCGTTCCCCACACCAGGACCATGGTACCGTTCCCCAGCTGCCCGCAGGGGCTGGTGGCCCACAGACCTCAGCTAAGCCCCTCTCTAGGCCTCTAAAAAGGTCACAACTTTTGGGCGGAACCAACTCCAGTGGTGGGTTGATGCTAGGGTATACAGTTCAGCCAGCTCCCCTGGCTCAGATCAACTCTGGAGGCCAGTCCAGCCTCACGACTCCCTGTGAGGCCAGCAGAGGCTTTTGATGTGACCACTTCGCAGCTGAGCTTCTCGCTTCTTCCACCTGGTCCTCCTTCCTCCCTCTCTTGCTCCTGAGAGCAAGCCCCAATAAACTTACTGCACAGAAGTCTCCCACTCAAGTCTCTTTCGCAGGGAGCCCGTCCTCATAATGACATTTTTATCCTCATTAGCTGGTGGGCACCATATCCCATGTCCCTACCAGCTTGTCCTTGAAGCTGCAGCTTATCCCTACACAGGAACAATCAGCCACTCCCCCAAGCTCAAAACAGCCACCCTGATACTTGTCCCAAACGCGCCACATGCTGCTGTGGCCTGAGGGGATTACTTACCTCTGAGTCAGTTTCCTATCTATAAACTGATAAATGAACACTGGGGCTGTTATCCTTGTAGCTCATAGCATTTTTAATTATCTTATTCACTCAACAAACACTCATTGAGAACTGACCACATGTTTTCAACCCTCCAACTCCAGCTCAGGTGTCACTTCCTCCAGAAAGCCCTTCCACCCCCACCCCCAAAGTTAGGCTAGATCACATTCTTCCATGTTCCTGCAGCCCCTGACTTTACTCTTCCTGTAGTGCTTATCCCTGAATTGTAATCACCTGCATTTTGCCTTTCCCTTCCATTGACCATGAGCTCCAAGAGGGCAGGGATTGTGTTTATTCAGCTTTATATCCTCCAAGCCTAGTTCAGGGCCTGGCCCATGGTTAAGGATATAAAAATATTTGTAAACTAAGTCTAGGTGCTGCAGGAAAGGCAAAGATAATATCCCACATTCACACAGCCCTTTACAATGTGCAAATTGCTTTCATACTTGATCTCATTTGGTCCTCATAACAACCTTGCAGGGCAGGCAGGGCTGGAACGATGTTCCAATCCTACAGACGAACAGACAAAGTCCAAGGTGTGCTGGAGCGACCTGCACCCTGCTGGAGCCAGGTCTCCTGACTGCTCAGCCAGGACCTCCCTTCCATCCCACTCCCCCACCGAAACAGGAAGAGGCAGGCCTCACGTACATAGTCTGACATCTCTGAAGAAGGGCTGGCTTCCACCAGCCCCAGCCCACTCTTGGGATCTATGATTTCCTTCCCTGGGAACCACCACCCTAATAGTGAACGAAGAAAGCCGTGAAACATCCATCCATCTGGGTCCCATCTTGGAAATTGTTTTGACCCCAAGTCAGAATATCACAGGTGACAAAAATCCAAAGGAGCAGGGCCCTGCGTGACAATCAGGAAAGCTGGAAAAGGCAGAGGGCCTTCCTGAAATGTCAAAGGAGCGAAAGGCTCGGAACGGCCTCTCGGCTCTGGGCAGAGCACTCGGCCTGGAAGCAGCCCTGGGACTGACTGAGCAGAGCGCAGGGGAGAGTTTCTTGCTGAGCGGGGGTCTGCTGCCTGGGCCTGAGCTAGATTAGTGCCTCGGCTTCCACTGGCTTGGCCCTGAACTTATCTCTATTTCTGTGTTGAACACTCGCTGTCTCAGGTCCCTGAATATCCTGTTGGTCAGGAGATAAAATGAGGGAAGAGGGAGGGGCCGGTACACAAAAGCTCTCTTCCAGCTGCAAAATAGAAATTCTCTTCTCCTCTGCCCCATGGAAGAAAAAAATTCTACACCCAAACGCAGTACCAAACGAACCTTAACTCTCCCTAGGGTTTTTCTTTTCTTTCTTTTTTTTTTTTAAGTCCTAAGTGAATGCACGATTTTTCCCTAAAGAAACTGTGATAATACAATTAGCGATACACAGAGGCCTTAGCTGGGAAAAAGCCGGCACCTCCCCACCCCCCAGCCCTGGCCTCGTAGGAGTTAGGCTTTGAAATGAAGAAATCTATTGTCGCTGGGGAGCACGGAGCCAAATCACAAATCCCAGCACAGTGGTGATGCTGAAACCTCCCTTTGTGGAGGAAACTGGGAAGCTGCACGGTAATGGCTGGACTTTATTTGCAGCAATGTGGGCCTATTATCTCGGCTTGTTTAAGCTTCCATGGGCCATAAACATTGATCACCATTTCGACTGCAGCACCTTAGTGATGTAAATCATTTGTCCGCCTGGAGCTCTGGGAGAGATTCTCCTTCCAGACCCCAACCCGTGCAGGGAGGAACACCCAGAAAACTGCTGATTGTGATCCAAACACACGTGGTGAGCCCCAGACCGGAGCTAGCCAATCAAAACACCAAGCAAGCCACACGCGTCGTTTTAAATTTTCTAGTAGCCACATTAAAGATTTAAAAGAGGTGAAATTAGTTTTAATAATGTATTTTCTTTAACCCAATAATATAACCAAAATATTATTACTTCAATATGTAATCAATATAAAAATTATTACTGATATATTTCACATTCTCTTTATTTTGTACTAAGGTTTCAAAATACACATGTATTTTACATTTACAGCATGTCACAATTAAGACTAACCACATTTCTTTTCTTCTACAATTGTACTTTGCTTTATTGTGCTAGACAGATGTTTTCTAATCCGTTCAATAAGTTTATTGAAGTAATATCATATAAATTTCAGGTATACGACATCACAATTCAGTATCAGTATACTCTGTTATCTGCTCACCACCCAAAGTCTGCTGTCATTGCCTTACCATATATCTGATCCCCTTTATCTAATTGACATTCCCCCCACCCACCTTCCCTTCTGGTAACCACCATTCTATTGTATGTGTCTATGAGTTTGTTTTTGTTTTGTTAGCTTACTGATTACTTTTTGTTTTGTATCTCACATGAGTGAAATCATACAAGTGTTGTCCTTTCAGTCTGACTTATTGCACTCAGCATAATACTCTCAATATCCACCCATGTTGCCACAAATGGCAATATTTCATCTTTCTATGAGTGAGTAGCATTCCACTGTAAATATATTTGCCACAGCATCTTTATCCATTCATCTGTCAATGGTCACTTAGGTTATTTCCACGTCTTGGCTATTGTGAACAACTACAGTGAACACAGGGGCACATACAAGGTCTGTCCAGAAGGTATCCAGCCATGTAATAGGAAAAATAGAGACATTCATTGAAGGAGACACAAGATACGACAAACACTGTACATAGGACAATGATGCCTCAGTCCCCTTCAAAGTAGGCACCTTGGGACCTCACACAGTTCTCCCAGCGTCTCTTCCACTGTTCAAAACACTCTGCAAAATCCTTTGTTGGAATTGTCATCAGCTGCCCTGTCATATTTTCCTGAAATTTATCGATGCTCTGAAATCTCTTCCCTTTCAGAGGTAATTTTAGTTTTGGGACAAGCCAGAAGTCGCAGGGCACCAAATCTGAGCTGTAGAGGGGCTGAGTCATCTCGGTGATTTGATGTTTCGCCACAGAATTCTGCACAAGACATGATGCATGAGTGGGTGCGTTGTTGTGATGAAGCTGCCAATCACCAGTTGCCCATAGCTGCGGCCTCCTGAATCATCCGAATAGTTTCCGTGGAGGGGTGTTCAAGCTTAATGCAAAATGTGATGCAGATTCGTTGCCCTACTTGCTCAGTCATTTTGAAAGTGATGGCCACAAAGTACACATGCTCACTCAATGGCATCTACTGCCCCCACTGACTAGTGTAGTGAAGTCATCGTTGTTCACACCTGAACATTCCAGTCACTCTCCTGGCTGCCACGTTACACTGATGTTGCGTAAACCATTCTCATTATATTAACGATGGCTTTACTTTTTCCGGACAGACCTCATCTACCTTTATGAGCTAGTGTTTTCACACTTTTTAAATAAATACCCGGAAGGAGATTTGCTGGATCATATGCTAGTTTTATTTTTAATTTTTTGAGGAACCTCAATACTGTTTTCCATAGTGGCTGCACCAAATGGCATTCCTACCAAAAGTGCACGAAGGGTCCCTTTTCTCCATATCCTCTCCTACACTTGTTATTTCTCAGACTAACCACATTTCAAATGCTCAGCAGTTACACATGGGTGGCGGCCACAGTATTGGACAGCAAAGCTCTAAGGTTCACAGAATATATCTAATTTGATCTTTTCAACAAGTCCTCTGCAGTAGGTGTTAGCATCACCGTTTCATAAATAAGAGAGTTGAGGTTCTTGGAGAATAAATGAGTTGGCCTCATGTAAATCTAGAATCTACATCTCCTGCCTCCTGGTCCTAAGCACCTATC
This sequence comes from Mormoops blainvillei, assembly GCA_004026545.1. Taxonomy (NCBI): domain Eukaryota; kingdom Metazoa; phylum Chordata; class Mammalia; order Chiroptera; family Mormoopidae; genus Mormoops; species Mormoops blainvillei. The sequence goes on from PVJD01006351.1 coordinate 93,036, forward strand.
ATTTCCCCACACTTACACAAACCAGGATAAATATTATGGAAAAGATAAACCCAGCATTCATAAAATGCAGGGGTATTATTCACAATAACCAGAGGTGAAAGAAACTCAAATGTCCATCATGGATGAAGGCATAAATGAAATGTGGTATATACATACAATGGAATATTATTTAGCCTTTGAAAGGGAGGAAAATCTGATACATACTACAAGAACCTTTAGAACATTAAGCAAGCCGCAAAAAGACACACACTGTATGATTCCACCTAAATAGGTCCCTAGAGCAGTCAGACTCATAGAGACAGAAAGTAGAGTGGAGGTCGCCAGGGCCTGGGGAGGGGGAATGGGGAGTCAGTATTTAAAAGATACAGAGCTCCAGTTTAGAAAGCTGAAAAAGCTCTGGAGGTGGGTGGTGGTAACAGTTGCACAACAGTGTAAATGTACTTAAGGCCACTGAACCGTATACTTAAGAATAGTTAAAACGGTAAATTTTATGTTATATTTCACTACAATAAAAAATCAGCTATAAAAATGTAGGTGTTATCTCAAACTCTGTGAGCATTATCACATTTCATCCTCACAACAAACCCACTTCATAAAGTAGGTGTTATTATTATCTCTGTTTTATTGATGGGAAAGCCGGGGCTTAAACACATTAAGCAAACAGTTCAACGCGTCGTGGCCAATGAATGAATAACGGAGCCAAGATTTGAATTCAGGGAGTCTGATTCCCAAGATTGTGCTCTTAAATATGATGTCCTCTATGAAACCCCTCTTGTGTCTTTAAAGAGAAATAATAGAAATAGAAATAGAAATAGAAATAGAAACAGAAATAATCCAGAAAGGAAATAGAAATTATGTTTGTTACAATTTATTCTCAGGACAACAGTCACAAAACCCCCTTTGAAACATAAACTTGATCATGCCACGTGCCTTCTCTAAACCAACTTGCAGTAAAACCCAAATTCTTTATTCCTGGTCCCCAGGCTCTGCAGGATTACGGCCCTGCGATGTCTCTCCAATCCCATCCTCCCCTTGGCTCATCATGCCCCTGCCACCTCCTTCATCTTTCTTAAACCTGCCAACGTCCAGGACTTTGGCACATGCTCTTCCTCCCTCCTGGAACACACTGCCAACCAACATCTGTGTGGCCAGTTCTTCCTTTCATTCAGGTCTTTCTTTAGCCAGAAGGCTTCTTTGTTCCCTGTCTCTAAAACATGATATTTCCTCTCCCTCGGTCCATTTCCCTATTCTCCTTTTTCCGTCATAGCCACTAACACTGCTTGACATTAAATATGTACTTATTTGTCTATTTCATTTCTGTCGCCTCCCTCTGCTAAAAAGCAACTCCACGAGGGGAGGGACTCTGATTTGTCCCTAAAGTGGAACCTGGCACAGAGTAGACACTCAATGAACATTTGTTGAATGAGTAACTAAATGGATGGGTTCACTGAGTGCTTCAGTCAATTCCCACATTGGATGGCCACCACTCTGGTTCACCAATGAGCAATGAGGTCCCTGGGATGTAAGACTTTCAGTGCCGGACTAAAGAAACTCAGTTCTAGGGATTAATGAATGGGAGCTATAGCCACATGAACTTTGAGTTCCTTTCCAGCAATCTGATTTTATAACCCCATGGTGTCCATTGTTCAAAGTCACATGCCTACAGGGTGGCAGTATGGAAAGGTTGTGCTTTGGGCACAACTAGACTTGGTTTGAACCTGAGATCTGCTACATACTGCCAATGGGTAAGCCCTTCAACCTCCCTAAATCTCAGTGACTTCCCCCATAAAATAAAATAATCCCATCCCAGGGATCTAACATGAGGTCACAGTCAGATCATCCGTGTGCCATGGATTCAGCTCGCTGGGAAGAAAACTCTGAGATGGAAATCATCACACAGGAGTTTTTTAGGGTGAGGTGCTGGCCACAGTGCAGTCCCAGTGGAGGTGCTAAAGCTGAAAGAGCCCTTCACACTTACCCCAGGTTTGGAGGAAGGGGCTGGGCCTTTACGCCTGGGGCTGTCAAGAGCTGTCATCTTGGGCCACGCTGCTCTCTGCGGCCCACAGTGCCCCAGAACTATGGATAAACCCTTCAGTCCTGAAGGAGACCTCCTCGTCTGCCATACCAGGCAACACAGTAATTGTTCAACAAAAGATACTCTTGCTGTCATAGCCACAGGACATAATCCACGGCCAGATCTGGTTCACCGCAAAGTCTCTGCTCCTTCTGCTCTGCCTCCCAGTGCTTCGTCTGAACCTCTCCTGTTACCACCTCTACCTTAGTTCAAAACTAATGTCTGAACAGATCCCATTTCCCTACCCAGAAAGTGAGTCACCTAAGAGCAGGTCCCACAGCTGATTCATCTTTGTCCCCCTCCCCCAGTTACCACTGGCACGTAGGCTTGCTGGGTAGCTGATTAAATGAGCAAGCTTATGTCCACCCTCTCCTGGATCCCCAAGGTTTTATGGATTTTGACCATATCCTCTCTAGGCCTTCAACAGCCCCGGTCCTATCCACATTAGCCTACAGCATCACCCATGGTCAAAATAGCCCAGGCAGAACCATACTCACCTAGAAACCGTTTCGACTTCAGAGTTGGAGCTTGAAGCACCTCTCTTCTCCAACTACCTCCATCTCCCTCCACTGGGCCAAGTTCTAATTGCCAAACGGCCAGGTCCTGTCTGCCATGTAGCAAACAGGAAGCATCTCAGGGACTCTCCACTATTCATGCCCCACTCCCCAGACTCCGCTGCAAAAGCGTGCCTTCTCTCCTCATTAAAAGAAAAGAGGAGAGTTTGGGAGGGTTAAAACCAGAACCCACAGGTCTTGCCAGCCATGCTTAAGTTAGTGGCTTTCTCATTATACCTCCTATCACCTTTCTGAGGCTCTTCACCCCTTTCTGAAACCCTCCTCAGGCATCTCCTTATTGGTCAACGCATCGAATGCTTTAGGAAGGAAGGATGAGTCCCAGCCGTAGCACCTGCTCGCTGTATGACTTTGAGCAAGTTACTTGAAGATTCCTGTGTTTTCCCCCACGGGGAAATAACTGCATTTACCTCATAGAGTGATTGCAAGGATTAATGGGAACAAATGGCACATAGCATGCATTCAGTTCATGTCAGCTGTCATAATTATTACTAGCAAGAGGCTAAAAGCAAAAAATATCTAGTTCTCAGGTTTTGCACAACATATGGAGGCTGTGCTTATATGATGCCAAAACAACTAAATAAAAGGTTGGAAAAAATCTCTTAACCATCCAGATGTTTGGTAGACAAAGCACAAAAAACATTCCTCAGCGTTCTCCCCCATCAATATTTTATCCTCCTCACCTCCTTGTGGGGCTATAATAAATATCTAAGTGATACTTATAAAATGTTCACAGATTTTTTCCCCTGATAGATATGATTACTTAAAAATATAAAACATCTGTAAAGCACAACTACCATGAGCAGTTTTGAAGGGAAAAAAGAAAGGATAACCTGAGGAATGTAAAATTTGCAGTACCTTTTACAAGCAAAGAGCTAATATTCTAAAATATAAGGAGTTATCTCAAAGCCATAGGGAAAGATAAACAACCCAAGAGAAAATTAAGAAATGAATATGCAAATGGTCAACGGCCTCTCTAATAATGAAAGAAATGCTAGTTAAAATGACAGTGAGACATTTTTCACTTATGAAATTAGAAAATATTGTATTATTTCTTGCTCACACTGAAGAGTACCTGGGAAAACAGGCACTCTCGTGCGCTGCTGGGGGTGGAGGTGTAAACTGGTGCAGCTTCTCTTAGAAGATAATCCAACACTAGCTATTGAAATTTCAAATGTTTACATCTGTTGACTCAGAACTTCCACTTCTAAATATATATCCTTCAAAAACATTCTCTCATACGCACAGAGATACACAGACAGTCCCCGGCTTACAATTATTTAACTGAACTATTTTTCTATTTTATGGGGGTACAAAAGTGATATGCATTCAGTAGAAACCATACTTCAGATTTTGAATTTCGATCTTTTACTGGGCTAGCAATATGAGAGGTATGATACTCTCTCATAATAGTGGGCAGCAGCGGTGAGATGATTTTACCCAAATGTAGACTAACACATGGGTTCTGAGCATGCTTAAGGTAGGTTAGGCTAAGCTATGATGTTTGGTAGATTAGGTATATTAAATATATTTTCTACTTAGGATATTTTCAATTTACAATGGATTTTCAGAACTTAACCCCACTGTAAGCCAAGGAGCATCTATCTGTACATACAAGGATGTTGAATACAGTATTATTCATTCATCAAAAAAATCAAAAATCAAGTAAATGGTCACCAGTGAGGTTAACCATAAAATGGAACTCTCTACAAGCACACAGAAAGAATGAAACATGTATCCACACAGATATTTGAACACAGGTGTTTGCAGCAGCATTTTTCATAATAGCCCAAAACTAGAAACAACCAAACACCCACAAGCTGATAAACAGAATGAGGTATATCATACAGTGGAATACTATTGAAAAGGAACAAAGATCTGTTACATGATACAACATAAATGAACCTCAGAAACACTATACTCATTAAAAAAAGCTAGAAACACAAAAAAAAATTTATGATTTCATTTATATGCAAGCCCACAAAAGGCAAATCTACAAAGGCAGAAAATAGATTGAGTGGTTGCCTGGTGATAGAGATGAGGATGGGGAGTAACTACAATGGGCACCAGGGATCCCTTGGGGGTGATGAAAATAGTCTAAAATTGGACTATGGTGTTAGTTGCGCAGTTCTGAAAATTTCCTAAGGAGTCAATGAATTATACACTTAAAACAGGTCAGTGTAATGGCTCATAATTCGTACCTCAGTAAAATAGAATGTGATAGATGAATAAATTCTCGTATGCAAACATGTCTAAGATAAACTTAATTTTTTTAAAAAGAAGAAAAATAGTATGAATGATATTAAATGATTGTTAAGGTAATAATAATGATATTAATATATGTTAGTATACACAGAGAGGAAAACTCTGAAGGAATATATACAAAACAGGTAACAATGACGTTCTCTCCAAAAGGCAGGATTACGAGAGCTTTTACTTACTTTATGGTATACTTCAGAACATATCTGATTTTTTAAATTAGATGTTTTGCTCTGTGTTTGAACATTTTCTTAAAATATTGGGAGGAAAGTGCGTATAACCTTTATAATTTAAAAAAACACAATGCGAATATTAAAATAAATAGGTCAAGGAGTGTTGTTTAAAACTGACTGTTTTGTTGATACTGCTCAGTCTGTTAAAGATGCCACATCTGGTCACAAGATGTATGGAATCTCTCACTCTCCTGGCTCCACCACAGCCTGGAAAAAAAATCTGAAAACCGCCCAGCTCTGTCTCTCTCATTCCAAGCTCCCCAAACAAACTCTGACTAATTCTGTTTCCCAGCCACCTTGGAGCTGGGGAGAATGAACACCCTGGAGAGGAAGGTCCCTCATTCAGTGTTAACCTATCCATGGATACAATGGCTTGTAAAGCAATTTCTTGTGAGTTTGCCTGGCAAAAAAATGGATTCCTCAAAGGCTAATAGAATAATCTGATTATTCATTACTCTGAAGAATGGGGTCAAGAGCGTGAAGACTGTGTCAAGATACGGAGACCCCAGGAAGGCCGACCCTATATGTCCAACCCATCTCCCCGTCTTGACTTCTCTAAGCTCAGACCCTGGCCGCTCAACGAACTTAAGTAGTATTTTTTAACTATTTATTGAAGTATATGAATTGGAAATGTGCACTTTTTAAGACAGCACTTTTACGAAAACTCTATGTGTCGAGGCTAAATCTTACCTTTTCCCAGTGGAAACCATAGTGCCACTTTTTTTCTTCTCCTAACTGGAGGGAAATGAAGGAGCTGAGCTAAAAAAAAGTCCATATCCTCACTGGTCCCAACTCCCTGAAGGTCTGGACTAGGGTGCACGTGGGTGTGGGTAGCGGTCAGTTTCCCAACCCCAAGAGATGCTTTTCAAGTTGGGTGCCAGCAACACATGTCATGGAGAACGGGGACTGAGATTAGCTCAGGCTTCCCCAAAAGAAAGCTCTCTGGCTGCCATGAAGAAAGAAAAATGGAATGACCTCCACTAGACTATAAGCTTCATGGGAGCAACAAGCACATTTGTTCATCAGTGTAAACCCAGTGCCTGATACTAAGTATGTACTCAATAAATTTTGGGGGTTTTTTTTGTTTATTTAAAGATTTTATTTATTTTTAGACAGAGGGGAAGGGAGGGAGAAAGAGAGGGAGAGAAACATTAATGTGTGGTTGCCTCTCACGTGCCCCCCACTGGGGACCCAGCCCGCAACCCAGGCATGTGCCCTGACTGGGGAATCCAACCAGCAACACTTTGGTTTGCAGACCAACTCTCAATCCACCAAGCTACACCAGCCGGGTCAATAAATATTTGTTAAAACAAATGCTGGTTGACTGGAACAGAGAAGGGGAAGGGAGACCCTGGAAACTAGGCCACAAAGCAGAAACCCCAAGGCTTTGGAAAGGGCTACTGCTAACCCAGATGGTGCCTTTGTGCCCATTAGAAAAAGTCAGTCCTTTTGCCCTGCCAATACAGCTCCACACCTGAGCAAATTGCTTGGTGAGCAGAGCTGGGACCGGGCCTCAGGCCCCACCTCTCAGCCAGGTGCCCCTACATAGGGGCACCTA
>PVJD01006352.1:0-99628 GCA_004026545.1 Mormoops blainvillei
AAATGGTCTCTTGGGATCCCTCCCTGGGAGGAAATGTGGTTGCCACCAGAGGGTCCCCACAGAGGGAGATAGATAAGCCTGCATGTAGTCCATTGAGCCCTTTTGTGGCCTGGACTTTGCCAAAGCCATTAATTCCCAGAGTTAGTGGTCAAACAATGTTGAACTGCCTGTGAGGATGGACCAAGGCACAGGCTTCCAGCAGAACAGTTAGAGGTAAACTAATATGTCTTCCCCGGAGAGAAGCCTGGGAACTCCAAGATGTGATGGAAAGGGGGCGACTCAGCAAAAGGAAGAAATCAAAGCCACATAGGTCAAGAACTAAGTAACTGATTCTCCTAAGATAATATCTCATTAAAATCCAGCTCTTCAGTCTTTGGGGATTGATGTCTCTTGTACCTCCTCTCTGTCACCCTTGGTCTCCCCTTTGTGATCTCATCTGTTTCCTGTCTGATCTCACTCCCCCAGTTTGATCCTTGCTCTAATCCAACCTATCCCTGCCCCAGCTACCAGGGTGGCCCTTTAAAAGCACAAGGCTGACCCCTGCTATGCTACTCTGCTGGAGAGACCATGTGGGGAGGCCACATGGAGGGTGAGAAACCCTGAAATTACACAGAAAGACGGAGCACCTCAGCCACCCCAGTGTCCCAGCTGAGCACAGTCTGTTAGTCAGCCCTGCCAAGGCACCATCTTTGATGTTGCAGCACTGCACCCCCCATCTGACTACAGCCACCAGAGAGAGCTAACCCAAGTGAGACTGGCAGAAGACCCATCCAGCTAAGTCCCTGTCAGCCCACAAAACCATGAGAAATTATAAAATAATTTCATTTTGGGGGTTGTTTGTTACACAGCTACAGATAACTGATACAGAATCTTTGCTCATGCTGTTTCCACTACTTGAACCATCATTTTTTCCACACAGGGAACTCCTATTCACCTTTACACACACACACACACACACACACACACACACACACACACACACCACACTTATTTTTAGAGAGAGGAGAAGGGAGGGAGAAAGAGAGGGAGAGAAGCACCAATTGGCTGTCTTTTGCATGCCCCCAGCTGCGGACCTGGTCTGCAACCCTGGCATGTGCCCTGGCAGGGAATCGAACTGGCAACCTTCTGGATCACAGGCCGGCACTCAATCCACGGAGCCACACCAGCCAGGGCTCCTATTTGCCTTTCAAAACCTAGATCCAGGGTCACTTTTCCTGCCTCTTCATGGTCTGGGTCAGATTCTCTTTCCTCTGGAAACTCTGTTATGAGGCTAACTTAGGATACTCATTTTTCCATCTCCTCCTTTGGCTGCGAATGACAATATTAACACACTTAACGATGTTATTATTATCCATTATCCCTATTTTACAGGTGCAGAGGTTTACAAGTCACGCTGGTGCTAAGTGGCTCAGCAGAGATTCAAACCCAGGCAGAGCCCGTGCTCTTAACCACCATGGTATGTGACCTCTAATTAGAGTCTAAACAGTAATGACATTTGTTATCCCATCTAACACAAAATCCAGGCCTAAGTCTTTCCGGAGTCTGTCACGGGGGCAGCTCAGAAGCCTCAGGATTCTTGGTTATTTCTCCGAGACTTTCTTACCCTCATGATCACAAGACGGCTGCCATGGCCCCCTCCTCACATGATAACTCCAAGATGGGGAGGAAGAAGGAGCTCCTCCCATATTTTTGAAGCACCCCACAGACTTCCCCAATCATCTCATTGGCCGGTAGTGCGGGTCACATGACCAGCACTAGCCCAATCACTGGCCAGAGTTGCCTGATACCTATAACTGGGCTGATTTGGAGGTTGGGCCTATTTAGGCTGCGCACACGGCTGCCTATATCTGAAAGGTCATTTTAGCAAGGAGGTTGGGTGTTTGACTCTTGGCCAGGAGGTCAACACTTTTTCCCCCTAGTGGGCAGCCCTCAGAATGCCTGAAATAAAGGCACACGGAGATCCTGTTCACTGCAAGGATCCATTTTCCCGGGTTTGCAATGTGGGTGCACCAGCCTCGTCTCTCCCAGGCCACTCTGAGGTCCTGGGTGCGGTTCCCAGGGTGAGAGGATAGCACCCTGCCCACTCTCCCCATTCATCACCCTCCTTCCCTGCAGACACGTCCCTCTGGATCACATCTCGAGTGGCCATTATTCCCAAACACCAGTGCACCAAAGGCGTTTGAATGTTCCCTGGGCCACCGTGGAACGAGAAAAATAAGGACGATGAAACGAGAGTCTTATAGAGCTAAACTGATTCCATCCAAAGGAAAGCTGTTGGTGACTTTCCTACTTAAACCCTCCAATGGCTTCCTGGGGCACTTAGGATAGCGAACAGGCTGCTTGTCCCAGCTGCCGAGGGCGCTCCACGCACGTTTCTTGCCGCCCCGCATCGGCCCCGGCCTCCCGGCCTCCTTGGCAGCCTCACTGTTTCTCAAACACGCCAAGCCCGTTACCTCTTTAGGGCCTCTGCATTTGCCGTTTCTCTTCCTTGGAATGTTCTTGACCGGATTCTTGGCAAGGTTGGCTACTTTTCATTCCAGCCTCAGCTCCTCTGCTACCTCCCTGGGGAGAGAGCTCCCCTGACCATCTCCAAGGCCACGGCCACCTCCATCTCTGTCTCCGCCACATTCCACTGTGCTGTTTGCTTGTCTTCAGAACCCTCTCAGTACCTGCCATTGTGTTCACGTTGGCTTGCTTCTTTGTTATGTTGTCTCTTCTGCCTGTGAGTAATATCTGTGAGCGCAGGGAACTTTCTAGACAGTCGCAGTCTCCTTCTTCCCTGTCTCCCTCCTTCCTGCCTGTCCCTCTACAACCCATTCATCACATACTCACAGTGAGACGGATCCTGCTAGAATTTAAGTCAGACCATGTCCCTCCTCTACCAAGAACCCTCCATGGCTCCCAGCCACACTGGCTTCCTTCCCGTTCCTGGAAAATGCCTGAGAGCTTCCTATCTCAGGGCCTTTGCGTCTGTTGTTCCATCTTCCTGGAACATTCTTGCCTCAGATATCCACATGGTTTGCTCCTTCTAGTCTCTGTCCAAAGGTCATCTTGGAGAGGCCTTCCCTGCCCACCCTACTTAGGACTGCAGTCCCCTTCCTCTTCTCCGCCTTCATTTTCTCTAATGGATTTATCATTAAGACATACTTTATACTTCACTTATTTCATTTTTCTAGCCTCTGAGAATGAATTTTTGGGGTGGTCTGTCTTACTCACTGCGAGGTCCCCACTGCCTAGAACAGTACCTAGTAATGAGGTGCTCAAATATTTACTTTAAAAAATATATATACCAATTTATTGTGGTATAGTTAACATACCATAAAATGCATGCATTCAAAGCGTACAAGTAGTCAGCCAATGGTTTTTCATAAATTCCCAGAACTGTCCAACCATCACCACACTCAATCTCAGCATTTCATCACCCCCACAAGAAACCCTTTACCCATTACTAGTCACTCCCTATTTCTCCCTGTCCCCCAGGGCCTGGCACAGTGCCCCTCTGGAGAGAAAGACTGTATCTCCCAGCCTCCTGTGTAGCAAGGAGTAGCATGTGACCAAGTTCTGACCAATGGGACAGAAGCTGATTCTCAACACTGCTCCTCGCTCCTCCCTGCCGCCTGGAATGTGAACAGAATGGCCGGAGCTCAAGCAGCAACAGTGGAACCTGCGGTGGAAACCACAGGTTAACAGACGCCGGAGGGGCCAGAAGGAAGGGGCCTGGCGAGTGTGGAGAGGCCATACCACCTCTGGCGCCCTGTATCTTCCTGACAGGGAAAGAAGTACCTGCTGTGTCGAATGGAATGTTTTAATGTGAACATGTGGCTATGTTACTCGACACGCCTGTCACTCACAGCCAAATGCAATCCCAGCAAATGAGCCTGCCTGGCCCCCTCACAGACCAGGACACCGATGTGGGGGACATTTGCCTCTGCACAGTAGTTTTTACTCACATATTTGGGAGAAAAAAAAATTTCTCTTTTTTAATTTTTCCCAAATGTAATTCAACTCCCCACCCCCTTTTAAATTTAAACAAAATGCCTACATATGGTGAAGGACAGGGAACATGCAGTGAATTTTTAAGAGACCTTTTTTGCTTTGGGGTTGTGAGACTCTACCCCAGAGTCCTCCATGGGTACCCTGTCCCTCTCTGGCACCAGGAGGACCCGTGATAGGAACACGGTCCTAGGAGGCAGAGAGGCCTGCACTCGAATCCCACATCTACGACTTACTAGCCACGTGACCTCGGGCAAGCCGCCAGCCGCTTCACCTCTCTGCCCCTCGGTTCCTTCCCCTGTACAAATGGAGCTACTGATGTACGCCTTGGAGGCATGGCTCGACCTAAGGGCCCTGTGTCAGGGCTGGGCACAGAGCAGGTGCTCCGCGCTCCTGCCCAGAAGCTCACTCTGCCACTGTGGACACAGCTGGCTCTCTCCATCTGAATCACACTCGGAGGCAGCTTCACCAACGACAATGGTTTAAGGTATTTCAGCATGTTTCTGCTCAACAATAGTGTAGGAAAATAGAACTCGTCATTTAAACAGCAAGACATAACAATCACTGATACTCACAAAACACTCTTTTAAAAAACACCATGTTTATTTTTAAAAAAAATCAAAATCAATGACTTCTGGCAAGACACTTCAACTCTCATCTGGAGAATGGGCAGGTGGGATGTCACTAGCTCCGTGTGCTCGGGGCCTACTGGTGGTCGAAGACCCTGGGTGGCACTCAGACCAGGTGTAATGCACAGGTGACCCACGTGGTGAGCAGCTTACTCCTCTCCCTGTCTTCTTCATCCAGTCATTGTCAAGGAGAAAGGCTCAGGGTGGTGCTGGCCTGGCTTGAATGCCGCACTTGAATACGTGCTTGTCTCATTTTGTGACAGAGAAGTGACAGCTCTCAGGCTCTGAGCCTTGGTGACACCAGCATGGAGACTCCCTCCTAGCAATTTTGTTTTTCACAATCACTTTGTATTTTTGTCAATGAGTGGTACATGTTGTCCGTTAATGGCAGTAATCAAAAACAAGAGTTCCCTTTTCAAACTATAAGTTTTAAAAAATGAGTCTGTTTAAAGGAAAATATCTGGTAAACAACAACATAAAACATAGCAAAAATAATAAGAATGTCGATGTTAAGGAAACACTTCCTTAGGTCAACCCAAGAGTGTTTTAACATAGGTCCTGCAATTTTGCAATTCTAAAGCAAGGTATGAAGAAATACAATGGCATCTGGGTACCTTCCTAACTCTCCTGCAGCAAAGGAGCTAACCCACTCAGCTCTCCTTCTTTATATTTAAAAGAAGAAGAAGAAAAGAAAAAGAAATACCAAAGCAAAGGAAGGCTTTAATCACTGTCTCCTAAGCGGCATTTCAATATCTCTGGTACCAGCTGGAGCTGCTGGGTGGGAGAATTGTCTCTTCCTAATGACTGTGGCTTCAAGGAGGTGTGCCACCTCCACCTTTGCAGGGGATTGGCCCTTCTGTGAACACGGGTGAGAACCTTGTCTCTGTGACAAGGCATCCCTGGTTGGGAAGAGGAGAGTCATAAGGGCTTTCCCCTGCCACACCAGGGTAGCAACCTTGCACAGAAACCTTCCTGCTGCTATTTCTGCTGGCCTTCTTCCTTCCCTTCCAAGCCAGGATGAGGCAGCTGAGGGTTGCCATAGAAACCGGCTCCATCCTCCCACTGGAAGCCGCCAGCCCTGATTTCCTGCGGAGTTAAGAAGCAGGCGGCAGCAGGGGTCACCCAGGCATGAAGATGGGTTTCCCTGGGGATCTCCCGCCTCCTGCCAATCACAGTATCTGTCTGGGAATCCTGGGGGCGCCTGGAAGCTGAGAGTTAGGGAAGCCCCCAAGCCCCAGTGCAGCTCCAAGACGAGACTACCGCCTGAAACGTTCAGAGATCTCAGATTCTTTCTTCTCCTTCAGCTAAAGCTAAAGGGACCTAGCTATGTGTGCATACGTGTGTCTGCACCTCATAAGATGCATCCACCCATGGGTGCCTCTGGCTCTGATGCCAAACAGAACGGTCCCTCCACCCCCCACCCCCCGAGCCCAGGGATGCGTTTGCTAGTGGGACAATAAGTCTGTTGAACGCCACCAGGTGATGAGCTGTGTGACCCCAGCAGTCACTGGTCCTCTCTGAGCCTGTTTCCTCATCGATAAAGAGGGCAAAACCACCCCCTCTTTGCAGAGATGGTGTGAGTAGAAACACTACATCCACTGTGCCTGTCACAGGCATTTGGAGAGTCCTCAATAAACAGAACCTAATATTAATAACACTATCATCATAAAGGTTTCTAGGCAACTTCTTTCTTTGAATCCCACACCCCCCAAATCGATACAAAGGCAAGTTGTCATCATCGACCTGTTTGTTCAAAGGGTGGTGCATGCAGGAGGATGGACTGGCGGTCTGAGAACCAGCGAGGAGGTTCCCACCATCTCCTAAAAGATCACTTCTGAGGGTTAGAACAGGGTTCTCAAATGCGAACACCTTCATGGGCCAAGAGGTACCGTGAATAGAGGGAGAGGCAGAAAGAAAAAATTCCACCAAGCAGAAACCCGGGTGAGCCAGTGCTCTCAAGTCCTGGAGAAGGGGGGCGGCCAGTGGGTGCCTTTGGGAATATGGGCCCCGTGTGCCCAGGTCTTCCAAGTTTTCAAGAGAAGCTGGGCATTTTTAATCAACTCTCCCAAAGATGGTATGGAAACAAGCGATGTACATTTTTTAAGTGTAGGCCAAACAAAACAGGTCTGCAAACTGGGTCCTGCTCACAGATGGAGCTCCCGAGCTAGAATGCAGAAAATCAAAGCCCCCTCTTTTTTTCGGCTTGCCTAGTCCAAGGGGCCTAGTTGCTTCCTCCCCTCCGGACCATCCTGGGGGGCCTGGGTCTTTCTTATTCCCGACTCGAGCCCCAGCATTGGCAAAGCGTGTCCCATCTGGAGCCCACAACTCCAGAACAGCAGGCTGTACTGCCCAGGGCCCAGTATCCGGAGGGAGCTCACGACCTGAATTTCGGCTGCACCAGCTTTGGAAAAACCCTCCTGCGGTTCCTCAAGGATCAGTGTCAACGGAGAGGCAAGGGAACAGGAAACAGGTCTGCTAAGGACTCCTCTGGCTTCAGCTAGTTTAATAATAATTTGGGGACAAGCTTATTTCCAGGGGAAACACTGCTAGGTCCCAACTGGCCCTTTTATTGTCAACAGCTGCTTTCAGTGGTTAAGGCCTCAGCCACACCGTCGTCAGGGACTTGCACGGCAGCCCCTCTGGGAGCCGAGGGATCAGCAATCAGGACTCCTATATGTCCTGTCTGCCCCAGCTTTTGTGGGCGTAACAGGTGAGAGGAGCAAAGTGAGCTGGGGGCAGAAAGAGCCTCATTTTGGACTAAACTTTCTCTCAGCTTCCCTTTTTCCTCTCCTCTGGACCAGCCTTCCAGGAAAAAAAAAAGCAGGAAAGTGCTAAAGCTGGAGCCGTTAGGTATTCAAAGCTCTGCACCCTGGCTAGACGTGGATAGAGAACGCTGGGCGATCGATCGAGGGCGAGCGCGTGGTACCCCGTCTGCTCCCGGAGCTCACGGCCGGATTTGGTAACGGATAGGCACGTCGTGTTCTGGCTGCATCAGCCCGAAGCCATACCTGCTGAGGTCAAACTCAGGGATCTCCACATCCGGGTTGACCAGCTCCAGGTCAAAGTGCACCAGCACAAGGACCACGAATCTGCAAAGAGATGGCGTTGAGGGTGTGAAGGAGAAGGAGCATGGGGCAGGGGGTGGGATTGGGGAGCCTCGTTCGGAATAAGGCCGGACAGCGATGGCTTCCTCTGGAGTCTGACCCCAGCCCTCACTTGGGGAAAAGTGAGAAAAGGAGAGTGAAAGAGCAGAGTGCCGTGGTCCAGGAGCTCCTACACATGGGCTAGTTCTGGCTGACAAGCTGTAAGCAGCAGTGACGTCTGTCAACTTCACGCCCAAGCATTTCAGAGCAGGGGCTGGACTCCCCAGCTCCCCCTTCCGCCCGGCAGCTGTGTGGGCCTCCTGTTGAGATGGAAAGAGCTGGAGTCTCTGCATGGAGGGGAGACAACCCCCAAACCCACAGTCGACATCGCATGAGTGGGAACGAAGCCTTTGCTGTCACAAGCCACTGAGACAGGGGGGTCATTTGGTACGGCATAGCCTAGCTTCCCCTGATTGGTCTGAGCGGTGACTCTTCCTGATTCCCCCCACCCACCACAACCATACTCATGCCCCTGCCCCCAAACCCCTGGAACCCCTCCTGCCTGCCCTGGTCAGGGCTGCTGCTAAACTACGGGCTGCCTTTGTGAGATTAGGAAGAGGTAGCCCTCTCTGGAGACACCTGACACTGTCTGCGGGCCAACCGTTGGAATGGACCAACTTTGCGAGAAGGGACACTCTTTACTGCCATCTCCTGGAAAACTGTCCCAGTGAGTAAACACACCACGTATACGATGTAATCAGTGTCCATAAAGGTGGCGGTCGCCCTGTCTGATGGTTGCTGCTTCCGGCGCACCCGCCTTGTCTTACTTAGCACGGGATCCTCCCCTACTCTGTCCCACCGCCATCCCCTCACTGAGATCCAGGCGCCCAGTGTGGGACAGAGTACACAGCAAGGATTCTTGAATATTAATGGATGAAGAAGACGGAAGACGGCGATAGAGTGAAGTCCACGCTCTGGACGGGAGAGCTGGGCTCTGCCTCTTAAGGATGTGTGACCCTCCTTGAGTTTCTTTCCCACTCTGGGCCTCAGCTTCCCCGTCTGATCAAAGCAAGTCAAAAAGTGGGATGTATCCCTTCCAGCCCCAAAGCTGTAGGATGCTAGAGGGTGAGTTTATATAGGGTGGGGGTCCTGTATCCATAACCTGGATTTGTATCCTGGTACCTCCACTCACCAGGTATGTGACCTGGCAAATGATGTGACCTCAGTGTTAGACTAACACCTACCTAGCAGGGTTGTCATGACAATTAAGTAAGATCAAAACAACGACAAGCTAGCTAATTTACTGACACACTACGTGCTAGACACCGTGTTAACTACTTAGTGCCCATTACCTCTCTCTCATCTGACCAGAAGCTTTAGGTAACAGGAGCTACAATCGGCTCTGCCATAACACTTGCTCTGAACACCTGAGTTTGTTCCAGTGTGACTGATACGTCAGGGAATGAGTGAAGCTTAGTGCAAATTTCCTGTTAGCTTATGGGCAATTTTATCGGCGAGAAACACATGGAGAATGCAAAAGCCAGCCCCCAGCTCACCTGAGCTGAGCAGGAATTCATAAAACGCACACACATCTAAACCCTATCCACCAATGACCTCCGTTCCCGGTGTGGCCATGTGTGTGTCTGCATATGTGGTACGTACCACACCATCCACATCAGGTGTCCAATTGCAGATAACCCTCCCGCCATGTTTCACAGTGGCTCACGGCTGCAATCCACTGTCTGCTTCCACTGAGAACCTCGGGTCATTTTAAGAATAAAGTACCATGTTTACCGTAGCACTTGGATATTTCTTAACCGTTTAACATGTGTAGACCTGTACTAGCATTTTTTCCTAGGTTCTTATCTCTTTCTTCATGTGTCACTGATGTGGTTTCAGACTGCCATGCCTTGGCTCCGTGGTGCTCACTGTCCCTGTGGTTTTAATGCATGACTTCTCACAGCACCGTGATTTTTTTGAGCACCAGCGAAGCATCAGAGCAGAACTGGCTGCGTGATCATCTCCATTTTACTGCCGGAAAAACACTGAGGCCGAGAGGTTAATGCAAGGTGCCCATGCACTTAACCTACTGCCTGCATGTTAATAGTAGCGATATTAGCCGTTACGATAATAACTAACATTTATTACATGCCTACAATGAGCCAGGCAGTGGGTTAAATATTTAGATAGATCTCATTCCTTTGTCCCGACACCCCTGGGTTATAATAGGACCAGTACCCCTATTTTACAGTTGAGGAAACAGGGGCACAGAAGGTCACCCAACTTATGATGGCACAGGAGCTGGACAGAAGGACAAGGTGATGTCCTAACCCCTGGTCCAGCCTGCTCGTGATCCAGGGGCTGAGGCTCTCGGTGTGCGGGGAAGAGAATGAATGAGGCACTGTGACACTTGGCCAGTTCTTGACGGGGGTTCTGAACGGCACAGCAGCCGCAGACAGATGGCCAAGGTCAGCGGCACAGATACCAATGTTTGGTGTTCCAGAAGTTTGGTGTTTGGACTGGGCTTGGAGGAAGAACCTGTTGCCAGATCTGATTATTTCAAAAGAAATCAGAAAGCTGGCTTTTTATGTGAGCTCTTCCGACTCTTGCAAGTTAGCACACATTTTTAAAACACAAATAAATAGACTTATGGGGAAGACATGGCTCATGGACTGCCCGTTTGAACCCTTCTCCTGGCCCGCCTCGCTGTCTCAGGAGAGGAGCCAGGCCAGCTAGACAGAGCAGGAACCACCCCCCCACCCCGGCCCCGAAACTCACTGTTTGATGCTGCTGATGGCGTAACCTCTCCCGAGGCACTGATTATGCCCTGCTCCCCAGGGCATGTTGTAATTCTTCAGCCGCTTCCCATCTTTGTAGAAATCTTTCTTCTCTGAGCCATCAGGGTTCAGGAATCGGTTATATTTAAATACCTGAGAGAGGAAGAAGGCCCATTTCTGACTCCACCCCCATGACGTGCATGCATGAAGAAAAGCTATGAGGATGTTCATCATAGTATTGTTTAGGAGAGGAAAATAACTGGAAACAGAATAAAAGGCAGTTAATAGAGGATTGGTTAAAATTTTTTTTGTATGGCAGCTATTTAGAAGGTTGGGTTTGGTCCGTGTGTGCTCATAGGGAAAGAATTTTTAAGACGGGTTGTTAGTGAAAAAAGCAAGTTTTGGGACAGCATGCGTTGTATGATCCTATTCACACACCTATCTATTCACAGGCGCGTGAGTGTGTGTATGTCTATAAAGGCATAAAAATAGTTTAAAGGACATACTCCCAACCATTGTTAGGGAGTTCTGTAGAGCTGGAGGGGGAAGGGAATGAAGAAAGAATTTTACGTTTCAATATATGTCTATATATATATCTATTTTATAAGTACCTCTATGTTACTTTTGTAATTTAAAGAAATTATTTTTAAAAAGAGAATGCCAATTGGGTTACATTGTACAGTGGTAAGGTGAGAATTGTATCTGAGAACAGGGCTTGGCACAGAGTAAGTGCTGAATGAAAGATGGGTGAATGGACCAGTGGACAGACTGATGAATGAAAGCGTGGGGGAGGTGGATGGATGGATGGATCAATGGGTTGACGGATGGATGAGTAGATGGGTGGATGGGTAGACGGATGGATGGATGGATGAGTGGATAGGCGGATGGGTGGGCAGATGGGTGGATGGATGAGTGGATGGGTGGAGGGGCAGACAGATAGATAGGTGCATCAATGAATAGATGGGCAGATAAGTTGATGGATGGGTAGAAGAGCACACAGAACAGTGCCTGGCATAGAATAAGCACCCAAATCTATCAGAAATTATGCACGTTTCCCCATCTCAAAGTCCAGGAAGAGGGAAGAGCGTTGACAAGGTGGCACTACCACATTCTGAAAAAAGGGAGACTGTTCGGCTAGCACTTAAAAAGCATT
The DNA here is from genome assembly GCA_004026545.1 of Mormoops blainvillei. Taxonomy (NCBI): domain Eukaryota; kingdom Metazoa; phylum Chordata; class Mammalia; order Chiroptera; family Mormoopidae; genus Mormoops; species Mormoops blainvillei. The sequence goes on from PVJD01006352.1 coordinate 11,636, forward strand.
CATCGTGCGCCAGGCACTGCGAAGGGCCTTCTGTACATCATTGCATTTAATCTTCCTGGCAACCCTGTGAGGCAGGTGCTATTATGAGGTTTGTTTCACAAGTGAGGAAACAGAGACACAGAAAAGTGAAGTCACCTGGAAAAGGTCACACAGCAAAAAGCAGAGCTAGGACACCACTCAGATCTGGTTGATTGGGAAGCCACTGTTTCTTCCCCCATGGTCCCTGCAATGCCATTTACCTCGGGGTCGGTGTAGACCTCTGGGTCCTTCTGAGGACTCAGGAATGGAAAGAGCAGGAGGCGGTCGCCACGTCGCAGGGCGAATTCCCGCCCGTCTGCCATGGGAAGGGCCAGGTCCACCACGACCTCTCGGGTGATGAAGGGCGCAGCCGTGAGCCTGAGGCTCTCACTCAGCACGCTGTCTGCAGTGGGCAGGGACAAGGGAGGGTCAGCAGCTGTCCTCCTAACCATTCAAATGCCACCCCCAGCTCTCGTTTTGCAGAGGAAGATGAGGTGGCTCAGAGAGGGAGCACGACTTGCCCACCATTACGCAGTGAGGCCAAGAAGGCCAGTTTCATGAGGTGTGATTGTGGGGGTCCCTCAGAGATCTCAGGCAGGAGGATTTGGGCCTGATCCCAAGGGAAGCTGTGAGGAAAGGTGGGCGATAGATATCAGAGAAGGCCAGGTAGAGAGCAGGGCCATTAATATTGGTTGTTTCTACCTGCCCAGCATACATTCCCCTTCTGGAAACAGTGCCCTGATTTTCCACTAGGGACCACCCCTCTCCTACTATCAAGGGATTGGGCTGTTGATTCCACCGCCGACTCCTGGGATTGGGCTGTGTTATGATTGGCCAATCAGAGCATCCCCATCCTAGGACTGGCTCAAGGTGAGCACGACTCAGAGAGAGCCAAGGAGACACATGCCTGGGACTTTGGGTAGGAATGCTGCAGACAGGCACACCCTGATGGGCTGAGAGCACGTCAGGATGGAGCTTCTGGTGGCCATGTTACCAGCCTGAGACTGGAGCCCACCCAGCAGAAAGCGAGGCTGGGAGGTGAAGAAAGATTGAGTTCTGATGACATTGTTAGAGCACCTGGAGCCACCTGTACCTGAAGCTAGATACCTCTGGACTTTCTAGTTACCTGCTCCAAATAAAGTCTTTTTTTTTTTTTTTTTTTTTTTTTTGCTTCAGCCTGTGTAAGTTAGGTTTTCTGACATTGGCAACCAAAAACCTCCTACTGAGACTATGAACAGCTGAGACTGAGTCATAGAGATGCCAGGTCTAAGAAGATAGAAGGCTCAGGGGGGGCTTAGGTCAAAGGACACTGATGGACCCTGGACGATGGGAGTTCAGGTAGGGGAGGGCTTAGGGGGCCTGCTGACCATGCTTCGGGGTTGTGTGAAGGGTCTGACCCTCTCACCGAGTATAGGCATGTTGTCCAAAACCTTCGGGGGGAGGGTGGTCATCTGCGAGAGAGGCTGCTCTGCTCGGCAGAGGACAAGCTCGAGTTCTCTGCGGACAGCGGCCAGGGCCTCGGGGTTCTTGAGGAGGAAGAGCAGAAGCCAGAAAGCAGCCGGGCCCATGTTCCCCTGCAATGAGAAAGAGTCCCTGTTGTGCCATCGAGAGGACAAAGCTGGGGCGTGAGCTGACTGGTCTATGCCACGGACGCAGCCCTGGCTGAGGGGCAGAGGTCAGGAGGCCTGAGTCCCCACCCCTGCCGAACATCTAGGCTGAACCCATGTCTATCTTCAGCCACAGAATATGGTGAAGTTTTGGCAGAGGCCAATGGCTATATCAAAGCCGTTCCTGGCATCCCTGACCTTAAGCACAATCACGCATACAAGGTCATACGGGTAATCTTCATAGCTAACCAGCCAAAAAGTGTCAATGATAGCAACAAAGTGTGTCAACTAAGATGACTGTTAACATCTGAGGATGACTGCATCCCTGGTCCCAATTCTTCACCCCTCCCTGCACACCCATGCCCTTACCATGTAACTTTGCACTGTCTCTCATTAAAGAGGCAGTGTGTTTCCCCGCCCCTTGAAGTTGGGCTCAGTCATGTGACTTGCTCTGGCCCATAGAATGAGGCAGATTGACAGAATAGCAGTTCTAAGTCCTTGTATGTTTCCACTTGCCCCCCCCCCCCGCACATGTGTATGCCACTGAGTTTGTGGTTGTTTGTTACACGACAGCAGCACATTAACACAACATCTAAATGTCTGCTCTCAAACATGTTGAGTATTGCGTGTGTACAAAGGAAAGCGGCAATGATCAATGACGACTATGAAAACTATGAACGCCTTGAACAAAAATTATTTAAAACTTCCCATTAGCTAAGTAATTAGGAAAACGGATGGGATTTCTTGCTCCAAGACTTTAGCCTTGGCTGAACATTTAATAACCACGTATTCAGCGTGTGGCTGCAAAGTGTATGGGGTACCCTGAAATGAGGCATGGGCGAATACCTACTAGCCTCGACGTGGGGGAAGATTCTTGTCCTACCATAAATGACTATCCTATCCAATCATAGCAACGGGGTATTAAGCAGCCACTAAATCCCCTGTTTACCCAGTAATTCTATTACAGACATAATTGCACAAGGACAAAAAGTTATTTGCACAAGGACATTTACCACAGTGCTGATGTCAGCAGCGAGACTGAAAGCTACCTCAGTGTCTATCAATGGGAAGTCAATGAAATAAATGATGATCTGTCCCGTGGATGACACAGGAAGTGGTTGCAGAGAAGCCAGCTCTGTGCATACTGACATAGGACCGAAGCCAAGGTGCACCGAAGCATGCATACAGCAAGGTGCAGAGCGGGGCTCAGTGTGCCCCACGGGTGTGTCTGTTTAAAGAGGATGAGTGTGAAGAAGCACAGACCCTCTAGGAGACTCAGGTAACTGGTATCTGAGGACGGGAGGGTAGGGAACGGGGAGGCTGGCTTTTCACCACATCCATCTTTTTCAACGGCTTGAACTTTGAAAATAATGTACTACTTTTAAGCGAGACAAAAGTCAGTGATTTTTTATAGGGATCTGCAAGGACACGGGAGAAGGGTTCGTGACACAATATGAGGTCGCATTAAAAGTGGGATTTAAAAAGCTGCATGATCTTAACCACTGAAGAAAAACATACAGAAAAGGCAAATAAAAGTACCAACGCATCTGATGGTGAAACGGACGTTCTGTCCTTTCTTCCTCTTCAGCTACCATGATGATTTCAGCACCAAGGAGGGGCCACGTTCCCTTGTTCAGTTCCCCCAGTGAGTGTACGCCATTATCACCTTTTACTGAAAAGGAAAACTGAGCACCCCCTAGTCCCTACCCACTGCCCACCCTAGTAGAGGCTCAATGGTATTTGTCACATAAGCATCTGTGTCCCTTTGGGGTGGGGCCTGTAATCAGCTTGGAAGGAAGTTCCAGGCAGAGCCCTGAACTGGGACCAAGCAGAGTTGGGTTCAAATCCCAGCTCCCCACTTCCTGTCACTCCAGACAAGTAAGTCACTTTTTCCTCTGGGTCTCAGAATTTCCCTTTTGCTAAAATAACAACGTGCCCATTCCTGGGGCAGCCACAAGGGTTCACTGAGGCTCCGTGCAAGTGACCCCCACGTGCTGGTCACAGAGTAGGTGCTCAGAAGAGGTTTCTCCCTCCCTCTGGTCCCTCCCCCAGGCTTGAAAATGAGCGGGGACTTAGGACTCCCTCTGAGGTTTCCTCCAGCACCTCAGGTCCAGCAGAGACAAGCAAGGTCAGTTGCTGTTCATCACTTAAACGGCCAGGGGAATGGAGGTGATAAATAATTCAGCTTTGGGTTAGCTCGGCACCAAGGCCATTTTCTCTTGCCAGGATGGTCCGATGGGGACCACAGCTCATTAATTACAAAGCAAGAGTGGAGCACAAGGCTGCTCAGTTATCTCTGCTTTCAGGAAAAAGCCGTGGCAAGTTCGGGACGTGACAAAGGCCGCCTTCCACCCCACTGCACGCCTGTAGGAGTGTGTACTCGTGTGTGTGCAGGCACATGTGCTGTGTGATCACAACCATAAAAGATTCTGAATTCACTGCCCTGGAAGTGCAGCCTTCTCTGGTGGGGCCCTGCCTCATTTACCCAGGAGGACGCTTCCGGTCTAGCCTCAGTCCCCCTACTGAAGCCACAGGTCAAGGCCCGGAGCAGGGTGGGAAGCCTGTGCTGAGATGGGCCTGTGGGGACTCTCCTCCCCTGCCCACCCCAGCCCACAGCCCCCTTAGAGCCAGCCTCTTTCCCTGCCTGGACCCTCGGTCTCAGGCCCCCAGCCCCTCCTCCAGGTCCTCGGGTGCGGGAGCCTCCCGCTGACCCCTGCCTGCATCAGCCTGATTCCAGCCTTTGGGGTTCTGGACTCATGGAGCTTTTCGAGGACCCTATGAGATGATGTCTGTAAAGAACCCAACAGGATGGCTGGCACGTGGCACATGGCACGTGGCATGTGTGTAATCACTTCGGAAAAGATTATTCATACCTCCACTCTGACCTGACAACAGCAATCTTGACTCCCATTTCTCAACCCTTCGGAGTACTTTCTGACCTGACCTCTGGGTGGCGCTCCCTCCCGGTCCCCTCCCAACCCCCCTACCCCCCTGACCACTCCTCCTCTGACTCCTTTGCCGTATCCCCCATATCTGACTCCATATCTGACTCCATATCTCCCTCACCTTCCCCACCCCCAAATTGGAGAGGCCCAGAGCTTGGTCCCCTTCGCCATCCACTCTCACCCCAGTGATCTCAGGCCCAGCGGTTTCCGTACCATGTCTACACTGGCAACTCCCAAACGAATGTCTCTAGCCTGGACCTTAACCCTGAACCCTAGACTCTTTAGATACCACCCCCTCCCCACTATTCTCCATCTCAAACTCAGCACACCCAAAACCAAACCCCTGGTTTCTTCCCCCAACACTTGCTCCTTCCACCATCTACCTCACTTGTTAATGGCAACGCCCCCTCCTCCGGCCCTGACTCAGGTCCACACCTAAAGCCATCCTCCTTCATACCTGTGCCCGCGTCCTAGCCAACAGAGATCCTTCTGGCTCTACCTGGAAATATGTCCAGAATCCCATCACTCTCCCCCTGCCCCCTGATCTAGCACCATCCTTTCTTGCCTGGTAACTGCGATGACCTCCTCCCTGGTCTCCCTGCCTCCACTTCCCTCCATGATAGTGTTCTCAGCAACGCAGTCAGAATGACCCCTCTAAAGCAGAAGACAAACCATGTTGCCCCTCTGCTTAGAGCCCTCAAAGAGTTCTCATCTCAGAGGAAAAGCTAAAGTGCCCCCCATGGCCTCCAGGGCCCTGAGTGACCTGGCACCTGCTGCCTCTGTCCCATCATCCTTATCCCTACCTCAGGGCCTTTGCACGTGCTGTTCCCCCCGCCTGGACACCCTTATCCTGTATATCTACATGGCTCATTCCCTCCTTTCCTTCAAGTTTCTGCTCAGATGTCACCTTCTTGGTGAGGCTTCCTTTGACGGCCCCATCTAAAGTAGGCCCTCCTCAGTCCCCTCTGCTAATCCCTTGCCCGGCTTTACTGGTTCTCCACTGAACTTGTTCCCTCTAGTATATTCTACAGACTTGTTTATTAAGACTGCCTTCCCCCACCAGGATGTCGGCTCTGTAAGGGCAGGCGTCTTGGTTCTGCTCGCTGCTCTATCCCCAGCCTCTAGAGCGGTGCCTGGCACAGAGTGGGCCCCCACTAGACATTTGCGAAATACATTTATGGAGCTCTCGTTATCTGCCAAGCACAGGTATCACTCCCTTTCATCCTTTCATCCCTTTCATGACACCTTGAGGAAGGTGACGTCACCTGCATTTTAAAGACGAATAAATTGAGGAATCGAGAGTTAAGCAATTGACTTGCCAGGAAGTGGCAGCTTAGTCCCAGAGCCCATGCCTGGAACCACGGGGACACACAGCATCTTGGCTCTGCTCTCAAGGCTTGTGTTCTCCAAGGGTCTTCCCACCTGCCTGGATTTTGGACACTGCCAATGACTCAGCCTCAGAGGATGTCCTGTCCCCGACTCCTGCCCAGTTTTCCTGGTCCTGCCAAAGGCTGTTCCCTGGACTTTCTGTCACTCAAGCCCCCAGGCCAGCATCCAATTCTGCTGACAGAGGTCATTTCCGCAAGAGATTCTGGAAAGAGTTCGGAGCTCCAATCTCTGCCCATAAATATGTTATTAGGTACTAATGGGACCCAACTGCTGATCAAACCCAGCCCCCGCCCCTTGCCAGCCTCTGCCTACAGGGATGGTTAATGGCTCTGAGAGAAAACTAAAAATAAGTTGCGAGTCGATGGGAAAGGAATTACCCAGAAATGTAAGCCTGAGCAACTGTCACGACTGAGGTGGGGCCAAGAGAAGGCGGGGGGGGGGGTCTCTGGGGCTGGGCAGGGGCAGAAGCCAGGCCTGGGGAGGGGGCCCCCGCAGCCCTGCACTCTCTCACCCCAACCCCTGGTCCATTCCTGAATCCGCTGGTGCTGTCCTCCTTGTGTTTCCAGGATCTACCCACATCCTCATCACCTCCATGGCCACCTGGTCTTGCCACCATTGTCTCCTCATCACGTCCCTGATTCTGCTCTTGTTCCTCAGATCCTGTCCCTCCTTCACTCCCCGGGCTCCCACTCAGAGAAAATCCCAAGTGTTCACTTACCAGGACTCACAGGCCCCCTGTAATCGCATCCCCTCAGTCCCAGGCCCCCTCCTCCCTCGGTTTCATGAACGATCCTGTCATGACCCTCTTCCCAGTTTAGAAAGTCAGGGAGCTGGCCATGTGTGCGCAAGCCCACTCCCCACACTCACAAACCCACACCTCTACGCGTGCACACACCACGCACTCACGCACACTCATATGTGCACAGCCACATACCCACACATGCGTGCTCCTTCTCACACGCCACGCGCACCTGTGTGGCCCAGAGCTGCAGCACCAGAGCCCGCGCCCGCATCTCCTCCGACACGCCCATCTCCTCCAGGTGCAGCAGGTAACTCTCCAGCCAGCTGCTCCGGTGGGCCCGGGTGACCAGCCTGGCTGGGGACAGTAGCTTCCACAGGCGACCTTTGACACTGCATGCACGGTCCTTGTCCCCTGAAGGAACAGGGCACAGAGCGTGGGGGTTACAGATCCATGCCCAGCCCAGGGTCACCCAGCCCTGGCCTCCCATGAGGCCAGGGGTCTTCTGGGTGTCACCACGTGGTTGTGGGGAGTTCCTGCGGGAAAGAGGCTACAAGAAAGCCCTTTAAACGTTGACTTGCTTATTGTCTGTCTCGCCCCTCAGAGAATGGGAGCACGGGGACTCGTCTGTTTTATTCACCTGTGTCCCCAGCAATTGGCCCATAGCAGGTGCTCAATAAGTATGTGTTAAATGAATGGTGGTTCTTTGCGCAGTGTGGGAGGGGACATGAAACACCAAGCAGCATTCCCCAGACTCAGCCCAGCTTCATTTGGAGTCACCCGGAACGAACTGACTGCCATCAAGAGGGATAGATGGGTCTGGGGTCTTATACTCAACTACCTGCAAGGAAGGTAGGTAAAGTGCAGGAGGGAGGAGGGCCAGGAAGGAGCTGAGGGGAACCGAGGGGCAGGGGCAGATTCTACGCAGCTCCACCGACCAGCCCCTGGGGCCGGTCTGTTCCTGGCCAGGGAGCCTGGCTTTCAGAAGAAGCCGAAAATCCAGGTGTTCACGTGGAATCTTCTCGTGTTTTTTGAGGTTAGCACATAAGCAAGAAATTTTTAATCACTGCATAGGTCACACAAGCATCTCGAAGGGTCAACTTCGGCCAACAAATCACCAGTTTGCAATCACCATCAAATAAACCATGGTCTCCTTTGCTCTGGAAAACCAATGAGATGGGCCCACAAAGGAAGACTGTTGAGGAAATAAAGCTGGGTGCTTATCGTTTGAACATTGTGTTAACGCTACAAGATGATGCTATATTTACATGTATGTACGCAAATATAAGATTCGTTTTTTCCTAAATTGCCCCTTGGAAGAGTGGGAGTTGCTTGGATTAGTACAAAATTCCCAAGTTCTAGAAACTCCCTCATTGACTTTACAAATGTGTTCGAGCCACAAAACAGTGTTTCAGGGAGACCCATCCACCCCATGGTCCTAAGCCAGGCTGCGTACTACAGGGTGTTTAAAGGGTGTAAAATGTAAGCCAAACTTTTTTTTTTAAAGCATATTAGCTACAATTTCAAATACCATGCAGTGAGCCAAGTCGTTCATGTGACATGCATTATTTTCCTGTGTTTCCCAGCTTTTCGGGCACTGGAGAATTCCCGGGGAGCTTCTGAATCTTCTGCCCAGGTCCCACCACAGACCAATCTTGTCAGAATCTCTGGGGAGGGGGGCCGAGCACCCAGTGAGCTGATGCAGGGGAGTGCAGAGCACAGGAAGCATTGCAGTCACTCCCACTGAGGCTAGTTCTGGATGCCCGTAGGAGTCGTCTGATGACATAGCTCAAAAACAGAGGCTCAGGAATCTAACACAGATTAAAAATGACCGGCATTCTTTGAGGTCGGACAGCACAACTGCAGGTCTATGAATATTGCTGTAAACACTGCTTTTAAGGATAACTTTACAAAGCAATGCACTATGAAAAGACAACCGACAGAATAGGAGAAAATATTTGCAAATCCTCTATCTGGTAGGGGGTCTAGTACCCAGAATATATTAAAAACTCCTACAACTCAACCACACACACAAAAAACCCCAGAAAACACAATTCAAAAAAAAATAATTGACATTTCTCCCAGGATGATGCACGAATGGCCAATAAGCACAGGAAAAGATGCTCAACGTCACGGACCGTTAGGGAAGCGCTAACCAAAACCACAGTGAGGCACCACCTCATACCCATTAGGAAGGCTCGCATCCTCCCACAAAAACGAAATAACAAGCAAGGATGTGGGAAAACTGGAACCCTGTGCAGTGCTGGTGAGAACACAAAACGGTGCAGCCACTGTGGGAAAGTTTGGCAGTTCCTCCCAAAGTTAAAGATAGAATGGCCGTATGATCTAGCAATTCCACTTCTGGATATATACTCAAAAGAACTAACAGGGATCCTCACCCAGGTACTCGAACACTCACAGTCATAGTAGCACTATTAGCAAAAGATAAAAGGCAGAAACAACCCTACTACGGGCTATTATTCAGCCTTAAAAAAAAAGAAAATTCTGACACACGCTGCAACACGGATGGATCTTGAAAACACTATGCTGAGTGAAATACTCAGACACAAAAGGGGAAGTATTTTATGACTCATCTATACCAGGTACCTAGTAGTCAAATTCCTAGTGACAGAGGGTAGAATAAAGGTTACCAGGGATGGAGGGAGAGGGAGGTGGGGGTTAATGTGGAATGGATACAAGGCTGTTGTTCGGGACAATGAAAAACTTCCTGCGATAGATACCGATATAGTTATACAACATTGTGAAGGTACTTATTGCCACTGAAGTGTATACTTAAAAGTGGTTAACATAGTAAATTTTATAGTATGTATATTTTACCACCATGTAAAACAGACAAGTATGTGAATGTCATTTGGTAAATGAGCCAAAGAAGGTGCTGTATAATTTTTTTAAATGGACTAGCAAAAAAGTTAAACATTTACAGCAGTGATTTGATCCTCAAATCAATGAACATTTGTAGAACCCTTAGAACAGCACAGAGCACACACTACATATAAGATACAGTTATCGCCACTATACATATATTGTTAGGAAAAAGTGAAGTGCCCATAATAGTGTGTTTGGTATGCATTTAAGTGGGGAAAAAGAGAGTGATAAGAACATAGTCGCTTTGCTTGCATTTGCGTAAAGGATCGCTGGAAGGATCCGTGTAAAACTCATAAAACCAGGTAAATGGGGAGAGTGAGAATTGGGTGGAAAATTGTATGACAAAAAGGGAGGGAGATGTCTCACTGTTAGGATTTTCCATTTTCAGTGAATGAACCACATAAAACATATTCAAAGCCCGGCAATCCCCCCACCCCGAGAAAGTTTCCAGAGAAAAGGCCATCGAGTCATAGATTCCAAGATTTGATAAATTCACTCTGTATCTCAAACAGACGATACGGAGTGAAGAAGCGAGGAGCCGAGAAGCTGAGTTTGACGACACAGCGCAGGAAGGACGAAGGACGAGATGCAGATGTCGAAGGCGGAGTCTGAATAGAACCATTTCCCGAAATGTAAGAGTGGGAAGAAAGCAAAAGTTCATGTTGCATGTGAGCTTAACAACAGATGTTCCACAAGCTCGATAAGGGGAAGCTGAACTTTTTCATTTCCATTCCTAATGGTTTCTATATTTGGGTGGACCAAAAAAACCAGACCAAAAAAATACCTTCCCACCAGGAAAACAGGGGCTCACTGTATATTTGGATCACAGTATAATTTGGGCTTGTGCTGCATTTCAACATGTAGAGAACGGTCTAGAACTGCTCTGTGCAATGAGGCAACCACCGGCCACAGACGACTACGGAGCATTTAAAGCGTGGCCAGCCCAGACTGAGACGTGCTGCGAGTCATAAGCAACAAAATGTGAATGATCTCATTAATAATTTTTATATCGATGACATGCTGAAATGCTGATTTCATCTTAGATACACTGAGTTAAAGAAAATGTATCATTAAAATTGATTTCATCTCTCTCCTTTCTAAAAGCATCTAAAAGAAAATTTAAAGTTAATTCTGTGGCTTGTATTCAAGGAACAGCACTGTTTTAGAAAGACAACACGAAATTGACAACAACGGCAACCCTGGGAGGAGAATTTCCCTTCTCTGCTATATATATACATATATATATATTTTTTATAGGACACAGGGGAGCCCAGATAAGAGCCAAAGCTCTGGAGCAGAGCGCCTGACCTTGGACAAGCCACCTTCCCTCTTAACACCTCAGTTTTCTTACCTGTGAAATGGGATAAGAAGAGTACCCACCCCAAAGGGTTATGCAGAGATAGAATGTGTTAACATATAACACACAGAAAGTGCTACCTGCAATGGATCTAATAAACATTAGCTATATTACTAAATAAAGCTTAACAAATAAATAAATAAAGCCAGCAAATTTTTAGTCCAAGGAGAATGTATTCACGTGTTGCTTCTTAATTATTTCTATGATGAAGAAATAATGATAAATTGCTCTGCCCCCTCCTAGAAGGATGCTCTTAGATAAGTCACTTTGTATCCTTTGAGCCTCAGTTTCCGCATCCGGAAAATGGGAGCTACCTGGCTCATAGGATCCTTAGGAGGATATAAAAAGAACTTACACAGCCCTGGCCAGCGAGGCTCAGCTGGTCGAGCTTAGTCCCGTGAAGTGAAAGGTCACTGGTTGGGTTCCTGGTCGGGGCACATGCCTGGGCCGTGGGCCAGGTCCCCAGTTGAGGGATATGCAAGAGGCAGCCGATCGCTGTTTCTCTCTCCCTCTCTTTCTCCCCCTCCTTCCCTTCTCTCTAAAAATAAATAAATAAAATCTTCACTTAAAAAAGACCTTACATAGAATATGCTCGATACTGATAGGAGTTCGGTAAGTCCCTTGCTATATTCTTGCCGCTATTATAAGGTACGTAGTGTTATTTATCAGCCACAGTCTAAGGACCCAAAGCTGTGAATCAGAACTTCCAGGCCCACGTGCCTGGTCATGGGATTCAAGCCAGAAGAAGCAGGTTCAAACCCCAGACCTCCCATGCTGTGTGGGATTGCTGAGGCCACGTCCACCTCCGTACCTCACTCCCCCCATCTGTAAATAGAGGGTCCCGGGCTTGAGCACCTCTCAGGTTTTTCTTCAGAAGCGCCTCTGTCCCCTAGAGACCTGGGGGCAGAGAGGCCCCTTGGGAGACAGGCCTCTAAAGTCTGCGTTCTCCCTTTAAAATGAATTAGGTTTATGTATTAGACTCTCTGATTCTTTAGCATAAGAATGGCTCTTCCCCCAAAACAAAAGTCAAATGAAGTAGCCTCCTCACACAATAGTCAGTAAAATGAATGTTCTAGAAAGAAGCAGTTAGCTTAGCTTCCGGTTTTATTTAACTGTCCCCTGCCCCCAATGCCCTACTGTAAGAGAAACACCAGACTTAATGGTCTTAGGGTCAGTTTTCTTTTAAAACATGTTTATATTTTTTTAGAGCAGAGAAAGAACAATGCATGAACATGGTAAAATAATAATAAAAATAGAAGTTCTACAAGTTCAAATGGGTATACTATAAAAGTAAGTTTCTCTTCAACACATATAAGCTTTCCCAGAAGCAAAAACCTATATATTTTTTCACATTTTAAAACACATGGACGTTGCCCTGGCTGGTGTGGCTCAGTGGATTGAGCACTGGCCTGAGAACCAAAGGGTCACGAGTTCAATTCCCAGTCAGGGCACATGCCTGGGTTGTGGGCCAGGTCCCCAGCTGGGGGCATGTGAGAGGCAACCAATTGATGTATCTCTTGCACATCGATGTTTCTCTCCCTCTCGCTCTCTCCTTCCCTTCCCTGCTCTCTAAAAATGAGTAAATAAAATCTTTAAAACAAAACAAAACCAAAAAAAAAAAATACATGGGCATTAACTAACCTTAGGTGATCATTTCACAAAATACGTAATCATTTCACAGTACAGCTCACACAGTACATTTATCAGTTATTTCTCAATAATAATAGAAAAAACTTAAAAAATAAAAATAAAAAGAACAATATGCCCACTGTCCACACCTTTTTCATAACAGATTTTGTCCTGTAGTAGTTTATCCTTTTCTGTGAATGCGTATTTTATTTCATCAGCCCCTGCTGATGGACATTTGGTTGTTTACAGCATTTGCTATTACAAGCAACATGGCAATGAATATCTTGGTGTGTCTGCAGACATGTGCAACCATGTCTGTGGAATAATTCCTAGCAATGGAAGTTCAAGATTAAAAGAATGTGCATTTTATATTTTGACAGGGACAGGTTTGCCCACCAGCCTCCAGCCCTGAACTGAGAAACCTTTCCCAACATCGCCACCTGCTGCCTATTCTGGGAAATGCAGCCTTCCTATAACCAGTCCAGGCTACTCCCAGGACGGAGGGCCCACCTCTGCGTCTACCCAGACTCTCCGGGAGCGGGAGCATCAGCATGGATCAAAGGGAAATGCAGAAACCACTCTTTCCTGGAGAAGCAATCGGGGCTGGGCTGTGTCAGGTGATTTATGTCTAGCATTTTGCAATCAGACAGGCCAAGTTTCCATTTTGCTGGCTCTGCCACCCACCAGCTGTGTCTATGACAAGGTAGCTCTCTGAGCTTCAATTTCCTTACTGCAAAGTGGGTACAATGATACCACACTTCCAACATCGATGGCAGGAGTCGACAAGATAAAGATTTGCCTCTAAAAAGACATTAAGAGACATTAATAGGCTACTTCACAGAGAGGAAAAGTGAATGACTGGGAAAACACAAAAATGTGTTTCATTTCAGTCGACAGGGATGTCCTGTAAAGCCAGATGCCCTCTTTTAACCCATCGGACTGGCAAAGATTTAAAGGCTGATAACTGCATGTTGAGAAGGTTGTGGGAAAATGCGAATTAAAACAAGTTACCCAGCTCTGCCCGTCAGATTGGCAAACAAGTGGAAAGGCTGATAACATCTGGTTGGCTCCTTCCCTTTGGAAAGGCATAGAAATTGCTCCATTTTTTGGAAATGATGTGATAGTAACTAATAAACATTTTAATGTGTATGCCCTTTGACCTAACAAATCCACTTCCAAGAAAATGTCATCAAGAAATAAAATCACCAGATGACAGAAGCAATAACAGAATAATAAGATACTATAATAATCACACGCACACACAAAAGGAAACAATTATAACAACCCTTTGGAGGGGGGTGGCTGCCCAAATACTGACATGTAAGGGCTGGAAGGGTGTCTGTAGTTTTTGTTAATTTTACATCCTCTTCTGTTGGATTCTTTTTGGGGTTTTTTTGGTATTTTTTTTCTTTAGTTAGTTTTATCATGGATTTTCTGAGGTTTTCCAGATATATTAGGGGATCATTTGCAAATAGGGATAGTTTTAATTCTTATATCAGCAATTTATTTCTCTTATCTAATTGCATTGGTTAGCACCTAGAAGATGTTTGTATTGACAGAGGTAAATGTATCTATATTGTTAGCTTAAAAAAATCAAGTTGCCGACCTGGCTGGTGTGGCTCAGTGGATTGAGTGTTGGCCTGTGAACCACAGGGTCACTGGTTCTATTTCCAGTCAAGGCACATGCCTGGGTTGTGGGTCAGGTCCCCAGTAGGGGGTGCATGGGAGGCAACCGCTCATGAATGTTTCTCTCCCTCTCTTTCTCCTTCCCTTCCCCTCTCCCTAAAAATAAATTTTTTTTAAAAGTTGCAAATAATAGACATAACCCCCTTGTTTAAAAAAACATTACACACTCTAGGTATGTATTATTTGTCTCTATTTGTAAAATAGAATAATCCTACAAAATACTGTGAAGGGGTATATGTCAGCATGTAACATCTATTTCTATAGGAAGCTGGGCTTGAAAGAGTGAATGTTACTACTTTTTACTGTCTACCTCTATGAATTTTTACCCACAATAATACTTTTCTTAATTTAAGCAATCTAACGTGTTAAAGTTTGGTTTATAACAATATATAAATAAGGGAGCTGTTGTGAGCAATGAATGAGACAATGCTTAATTAACCTGGAATCAGGCCCATAGAAAGTGCTTCAAAAGATTTTTTTTTCTTATTACCTCAGCCAATCCTGACAGCCACCTTCTAGGAAGGTCCTACTCATCTTCCCATTTTACAGGTGAGATCCTTCACCTTGAGCCTGGACGCCCCCTCTGTGTCCCTCAGTCCGCCCCAGCACCCACCCCCCCCTGTGCCCCCCGCCCTGGGCGCTTACCCACTGACAGGGAGCCTCGTGCCAGCTTGGGGAGCAGCAGTTCGAGCTGGCGGAAGGTGTGGAAGACATCAGCTGAGTGGGCACGGTCCTGGGCCTGACTCTGAGGGGTGTGCGGCAGCGCCTCGACTCCATACAACGTCAGGTAGCCGGCTCTGGGGACAGCAAGCAGCAGGTCAGGGCTCTTCCTTGGTCACCCCTAGCCAGACCCTCCCATGGCAGCCTACAAGCTTTTCTTCATTCATACACCCGATGAGCACCCACTTTCCCTGCTGAATGCGCCGGCTGTTCTGGGCCAGGGAGACACTGTCGACAAAACAGACAAAACCCTGAAGACCTCATAGCGTAGACACTCGAGTGCAGGAGACAGACCGCAGACAAAAAAATGAGTGAACAACCAACATGTCAGCTGGTGCTCTGTGGTACATGGAGGGAGAGGGTGAAGGAGTTCGCCATTAAGCTGAAACCTAAAGGAAAGTGCAGACGGAGGGGGTCCGAGGCAGAGGGAACTGTGGGTGCTGGAACAGAACCAATAAGGCGGACAGTGGGGTGAGATGGAGCCACAGGCCAGGAGAGGAGCCCCCTGCCCCTGCAGAAGGAGTCAGGGCAGGCTCCCTGGAGGAGGCAGGGTCTGCACTGAGACCTGCAGGGTGAGCAGGGGAGAAAAGGCGGGGAAGGGGTTCCAGCAGAGAGCACACAGCCTGGGCGAAGGCCGAAGGCGGAGGGAGCAACTTGGCCTGGTCAGAGAAGCCAGGTGCCGCAGGTCCATGTGCTGGAGCTGGAGTGCAAGGGGACAGGGACGGCAGCCGTCTGGGGGCTGGCAGGCCTGGTCAGGCGGGGCAGGGCTGCGGGCTGCACCCATGGGAAGGCTGGGCTTGACCTGAGGGGTCAGGCGGGAGAGGGGCAGGGCCTGGCGGGGGTGGAGAACGACTGAGCCGCAGGAGCAAGCGTGCCCTCGGGCATGCGCGCGTGCGCACGTGCACGCGCACACACAGACTCTTCCCACAGGAATGGTCCCGGAGGAAATGTTCTCACTAGCAGTCACTTTTAAATACTTCAGGAGCCCAGGCCCACTGGCCTCTGTGCTGGGAGGAAAACTGCAGGTTTTCCCTTTTTCTGTGGGGTGAGGAGGGCCTCCGCAGAGACACCCCTGAAGCCCCATTGCTCCCCCTTGAGCTCCTCCTCATCCCTGGGTCTCTCTGGAGGGGGGTTTTCCAGAGAAGAGGGTGGACGCTGGAGGGAGGGAGGCTGGGGACCAAGAGGGGTCTGTCTAGTTCTGACGTTGTCCCTTATCCACACAGTGCAGGCACATAGTAGGCCCTCAATAAATGTTTGATGGGTGGATGGACGGATGGCTGGCTGGCTGGCTAGATGGATGGAAGGGAAGGTAGATGGATGGATGGATGGATGCGGGGGTGGGAGGGTAACTGGACAGATGACAGATGGAAGAACAGACAGGAGGGAGGGTGCGAGGATGGGTGGACGGTTAGAACTCAAGGCTGAGAATACCGATCTTGGGAGAAATTACAGGGTCACCATAATTCTGTGCTCAGTCGTCCAGCCCGCTGTCCACCTTCCCCCGTGTCCCACTCACGCGCCCCCCGCATCCAGCCTTGGCTTCCATGCTGACAGAGATGGGGCCCATCCTGCTGCACTGCGCGGAACAACCCTTCCTTCAGAATGGCCGAAACGAGCCCCTCCCAGAGTCCCACCGTGGCCTTTTGGAGCCTCTACACTGGCCCAGGAGGAATTCTCTCCCCTTCTCCCCGGTCGTGTGAGGCCCTGGGCCCCCCTTCTCCAGACAAACACCCCGTTTCCTTTGGCAGAAGTTGTAAAGGGCGACCCACACACTGCAGTTAGTCCCCAGGTGTGTGTTGTTTGGTCAACAGAGCTTCCCTAAACACAAACTGAATGTGTGTTTACACATTTGGGGAAATTCACAGAAAATCTGGATTTCCCCCTCATCTCATCTGGAAAAAGGGCAGGATCTTCCCCACCCACCTCCCCCACCCCCGCCCAGAGCCTGCAGTGGAGCCCAGGCAGGAGTCGAGTCATGGTCCCCGCTTTTAGGCTGGATGAGCCGGCAGGGTCAGGGGGTCTTCAGCAGGCCCTGTGGTCCCCGTGACGCTGCAGTTATACACCTGTTGCCATTTGTCAACCCACTTGCACTGGTTTTTTTTTACTAAAGCAGAGAACCTTTTCCCTGTACATATATTTCTAACAAAAAAGACAATAAAAAAATAAACCAAAAAAAGCCCACACCATGAGTGCCACAAGGGGTCACACTGTGGAAGAGAGGGCCCTTCCTTTGGCACCTTCTCATCAAAATAACACATTACCTGGTTGAAGACAGACAATCATGACCTGTGTGAATATACATGTAACCTACAGGCTACGAGAAAAAACTAGAATGGGGTGAGGTAATGAGAGGGCCATTCTGTCAAACAGGATGTCAGAAAAGGTCTCTCTGAAGGAGGTGACACTGGCGATGAGACTTGAATGAGGTGCAGTGGGAACCATGCAGACACGAAGGGAGCAGTCTTGGGCACCGGAACACAGACTGCAAAGGCCATGAGGTGACAGTATGCCTGGCCGGTGAGGTGACAGGGGAGAGAGCAATGGGGGCACAGGTAGGGGACGAGAGCAGAAGGGGCCAGGGATGAACACGCAGGACCCCAAAGGCCAGGGTGAGGACTTTAGCTGGGACTCTGAGTGAGGCTGGGCCCCGCATAGGAAGGTTTGAGTGGCGGCATCTCACGGTTCGGGGCCGTGTGAACCTGTACCTCCAAACGAGGGTCCATCATCCGTGTGACCCACAGCTTTCTATTTCAGGGGCTCCAGAGGTGATGAAAAGGCCCCAGGCTGCCAGGCAAGGAGGCAGGAGCTCCAGCCCAGGCTTTGGGTCCCAAAGACACAGGGATCCACTTACATCTGACCTCTGCGTTACCATGGGCCTAAACAGACCCAGCTGCCACCACATCATCCCTACTACCCCCGGTGCCACAGCTTCCCCTCGGGCTTCTTTGCCCACACAGGGACACAGGGTGGCAGGAGCCAGGAGACCTGGGAGCTGACTTGCTGTGAACTTGCTGGGGGGGTTAGCTGCCCCTTTCTGGACCTCAGTTTACTCCACAATGACAGGGTGGACCGAGCCAGCATCGTCCGGACCCGTCACAGCCCTTGAGGGCGGCAGCTCCACTCCAGGGAAAAGTGAGAAGATGTGTGGCCCTCCTACACATCCAGGGTCTCGCTTGAGAGCGCAGGCTCTGCAGCCAGCCCTGCCGTGACCCCAGCTGTGGGACAGCTCTGGGCAAAGGGCTTCGGCACTTAGGCTTCAGTTTTCTTATCTGTCAAGTGGGGTTTGTAAAGTGCCAGCCTCAGGGATGCTCTGAGGATTACACGCGTTAACGCAGATGGTGCCTACATGCATGCACACACGTATGGTATGTACCATAAATGTGGCTGTGTGCCCATGTGTCAGTGAATGCCTGTCCTTTATGCCGACACTGGGTCCCCCTAATTTTTTAGAGCTGAAGTGTCCTTTCTTTTATGAAATGCTGGTCAGTTAACAGTACCACCAAAAATCAATGAACTGCCCTTACTATGTAGCTCTTTCCCTCACATCCCTCCATCACTGCCACCGCCCCACCCAAATCCTTCAGCAGGTCCCGGCAGCTCCTTCCCCCAAATTATCATCATCCCCGTCACCTCCCTGGTCCAGGTCACCATTATCTCTTACCTGGGCGACTACAACAGCCCTCTAATGGGTCCTCCTGCTTCTCTCTCATTGCCACACACCTGACCTGTGGCCTAGCCTCCATCCAGGAGCCAAAGAGCGCTTTCATTTTATTTTAAATTTTTATTTACTGATTTTAGAGAGAGGAGGAGTGGGGAGAGAGAGAAACACTGTTGTGTTGCTCCACTTCTTTACGCTCTCACTGGTTGTTTCTTGCATGTGACCTGACAGGGAGTCAAACCCACAGCCTTGGCGTACTGGGGTGATGCTCCAGCCAACGGAGCTACCTGGCTTGAAGGGCTCAAAGAGCGCTTTTAAAGCTGTACTTCCAGTCATGACAAGTCCCTGCTTAAACCCCCAATGTCACTCATCTTACTTAGAATAAATTCCAAAGCCAACAAGTTTCCCATTTGGGGGGCCTCTGTCTCCTTCACAACTTGCAGGCTGAGCCAGGTATACACTTGGGGTCCCAGATGCAAAATGTCATCTTGCAGTCTTTGCTTTCAGGGTTCCAAACAGCTCCCCCACCCACAAAGTCCTCATAGTTCCCCAGCCACTCTTAACGGCTGACCCAGGTCCAGAGAGCTGGGCTCCACTCCGGAGAGCGGGGGCCTCCCGGGCTCACCTGAACAGGGAACTGTAGGAGAAATCGAGGAGACCCATCTCATGCCAACCGGAGCCGGCTTCTGTGGTGTCGTCCAGCAGGACAGTGCGGAGGTTGGTATACATGGCTTCCGTGAGCTCCTGCAGGTCTCTGTGGAGCAGAGTCCTGGGGCAGGGGACAAAGAAATGAGAGAGCAGCTTCCAAAGGGTAATATCCATACACCGGCGCCTCCCTCCCCAAAGCTCGGGGTCCCAGGGCTCCAGTCCCTTGTTGGCAACGGGGGCCTTTGGAAAGATTGGCTCTAACAAGGTGATATCATTGCTGTCACCGTCACTGACAACGATCAGTACTATTTATTGCGCTAAGCACAGTGATCTCACTTCGTTGTTTGGCAGCTTTAGGGTTGATAGTTACTGTTATGATGCCCATTTTACGGGCAGAGCAACTCAGAGACATAGAGGGAAGTGACTCGCCCAAGGTCACCCAACCAATAAGGGACACCGCTGGGACTGAAACCTCACCTGCCCAAGTCCAGAGTCTGAACTGTTTTTTTTTTTTTTACAGATTTTATTTATTTATTTTTAGAGGAAGGATACGGGAAGGCGAAAGAGAGGAAGAGAACATCGATCGGTTGCCTCTCGCACGCCCTCCGCCGGGGACCTGGCCCACAGCCCAGGCTTGTGCCCTGACCGAGAATTGAACTGGTGACCTTTCTGTTTGCAGGCCGGCCCTTGGCCCACTGAGCCACAGCAGCCAGGGCCAGAGTCTGAACTCTTCACCACAACAGTCTATCCCTCCTTGGGGCACACAAGCTTGGATACTCCGCCCTTTAGTCTGAGTACACTAACCCCCAGTTTTCTGGATAACTTAAGAGTGGAAAACTTCCAGGTGGGTTTCATGAACTTCTGGGTAATAAAAGCTTTTGGGTGTTCAAATTGGAACCTTGTTGAAATAGCAGCAGACGTGAGCCATGTGAGATAACGTTTGGAGAGGGCTTGGGGAGCACTTGGCACATTGAAAGTGCTCGATAAACAGGAGTTTGTGATTGACCTTGACCACGACCTTGCTTTCCTGACACCACTCCAAGCACTCGTCCTTGACAGAGACAGTAGATATGGTCGCCATGCCCAGAAGACATCACGCCAACGTGGGAGAAATTCCCAGAAACTCTTGGGGGCAGACATTGGGGGAAACTGGGGTCCTCCCTGGGCAGTGGAGTGGGATGCAGTGACCTGTGGACTCTTACTGCTAACGACCTCTCATGCATTCATGGGATGGCGGGACCCAGGACACTCAGGCTGCTCCTAGCAGCTGTCCCACAAAGCCAAGATCACTGCCTCTCATCAGTGTGTCCCTCATAGTGCTGGCCCTTCCTCAGCTTTAGCAGTCCCGCAAAACCCAGCCTCCTAGACACTTTCCCTAACGCTGGGAGGTTACTCGTCCTGGAGACAGAGCAGTAAAGATTAGCATTAGGTTACGTGGCTCTTAGGGACGGATGCAGAGTCTCATTTCCTCAGTATCTTGGGTGGAGGAGAATGGGCTGTGGAGTCTACAGACTTGGGTTCAAATCCCAGCTCGGCCATTTAGTAGCAATAGACCTCGGGCAAGTCACTTCACTTCTCTGAGCCTCAGTTTCCTCATCTGTAAAATGAGGATAAAAATACCTAACTCTTGAGGCTATTGCACAAATATGGAAGTGTGCCTATCGAATACCTGGCATGTGGTAGGGGTCCTCCGGGGGTGGTTGGCATCCCTCTGCACCCCCTGCATCTAGGATGGTGAGCAGTGCATAGCAGGTCCTCAGATATTCGCTCAGTGAACACAGAGTAAGTATCCCTTATGTTTCAGGACATGTACCACTTCCTAGCTGTGCGGCCTAGAGCAAGTCGTGTCTCTGAGCCCCAGTGACCTCATCTACAAAATGGGGCTGAAAGTTACTTACCCTCCAGCAATGCCGTGAAGACTAAGGAGACAGATCATGTATGATGCCTGATACAGAATATAAACTCAAAAATATCAGTGACTCCACCCTCCTCCCTTCATTTGACAGATGTGGAAACAGGCTTGGGGCAGGGGCAGGGGCAGGGGCAGGGGGAGCTTCTTCACAGTCACAAGGCTAGGAAGGGGTGGAGCTGGGATTCGAACCTAGGTCTGGTGACCCAAACCCTGGTCTCCTTATACTCAGTTCTGAGCTGCCTCCTACCAAGTACAGAGTTCTTCCTCAGCCCAAACATTTTGGGTTGTTTATTCTTTTGTTTTTGTTTGTTTCCTTGAAACAAAATGTCTTTCCTGGACCCCTGTTGAGACAAGCGTGACTGGAACCAGCAGATGGAAGCTGATCGCCCTCCCGGCCCCTCCCCCCAGCTGCTGTGTCAGGCCACTCACGGTTTCAACTTGGCCTTTTCGTTGCTGGGGTTGTAATGTGGAAGCTGCACATCGAAAATCCTCTCCATGAGGAAGACAGCATAGGCGTGGAAGTCCAGCTTGGTGCGAGGCTCCCACACCACCGAGTCGTAGGAGTGTGGGTCCAGGAGGACAGTGACGTACCTGCCCCCCACCAGCACCTGGGGAGTTGGAGGTTAGCGTGAGGAATACCGCTATGAACAATGGCAGCCATCCGTGGTCAAGGGTTCGCCCTGTGCCAAGCACTGGCCCCTTCAGGTACCTAATGGACCATGGTCTTTCATCTGCCCCTCACGACCATGCTGTGAGGTAGGGACCGGCACTCACCCCTTTATAGCTGAAAAGTGAGGCCTAAAGAAAGCACCTCGGGGGCCCAAGATGACACAGCCGATGGTGGCTGAGCTAGAACTGAATTCAGCACTTTTTTGAACCAAAGGTTGTGCCCTTAACCACCTCAGTCTTGAGCACCTGCCATGGTTATCTTGGTGGTTGTCATACCTCCAGCAGCAGATGGACATGTGTGTATCACAGGTTGATGGGTAGATGGATGGAGGGACGGAAGGATGTTGGTGGATAAGTGCTAGTGGGCAGATTATAAAGGGGTGGATGAATAAATGTATGGATGGATAACTGAATGGAAGGAAAGAAAGAAGGAAGGACAGATGGACAGGTGATACTGTTGAGGAAATGCTAATGGATGTGCAAGTAGCATCCACTTCTTTGGGAGGCTGAGCTCTATATGAAACATGCCGCCCCACAAGGGAAGGAAATGGCACTGGAGAGCTGTAGTCCTGCAGACAACAAAGGGAAGGGCATTTTCCCTCAAGTGTCTGTGCAGGGGTCACACCATGGTCTGTGAGTCACATTAATCAACCCCCCTTATAAGATACAGGCAAATATCTAAGAAAACGTGCTATTGGATGGATTGTTCGATGGATGGATAAACGGTAGGACAGGTCACTGAATGTACGTTGGATGGAAAGATGGATGGAGAGGCAGCTAGAAGTTGGTTGGAAACTAAATGTATGGGCGAATGTTGGGTACATGGATGGCAGGATACTGAGTGGATTGGGGGTAAGTGGGTTGAAGGGTGAATGTTGGATGAATACAAGTTGGAAGGATCCATGGAGAGTGGGAAGATGGGTGGTGGCTGTTTGGATGTTAAAGAGATGGAGAGATGGAGATATAAATAGATGGGCGTTGAATGCATAGATAACCGAATGTTGGGTGAATAGTGGCAGATGGATGGGAACATGGGTAGACAAGTGGAAGATGGGAAGTTGATGGGAATCGAATATACAAGTGAAAGCTGGGTGGATGTTAGGTACATGAGTGGGAGAGTGCTGAATAAATTTGGGCAGACATATGGAAGAACAGACGGATACACGGAGGATAGGCGAATGCTGGAGAGATATAGAGCAATACGGGTGGATGAGTGGATAGGTGGAAGTTAAATGGACATGGAATATATAAATGAGTGTTGGGTGACTATTGGGATGCAGGGGTGCTGCTTAGATAAGCAGAAGGATAGATGTGATATGGAGGGGTGGATGCTGGAGAGATGGAAACCTAATGAATGGATAGAAGCCGGTTAGATGGAAATTACGAGCATTGGACAGATACTGAATGACTGCATAGGTCAATGTTGGGAAGATGCTAGAGGGACAACAAAGGGAAGGGTGTTAGATAACTATCGGATGTACAGTTGCACAGACATGTAGATAGAAATTGGCGGGACCACTGGATGGATATCGAATGAGTGGGTTAGCGTACAGATGGGTATTGGAGGAATCAGTGAATACCAGGTATGACAGGCCCGGCTGCTCATCCCCTTCCCTCCCAAGAAACACAAGAGATACTTACAGTAAAGATATCACCATGCTTCTCCTTCATCCTCGTGAGGAAGCTGGCAGCATCTTTTCCAAACTCCAAGGCATAGCCCAACCACGGGATACTGCCCAGGTCCAGGGGAGGCTCACCAGGTCGCCTGCAGAAACCACAGTGCTTACCACCATTTGATACAGCACAGAAGAGGATAAAGTGTGTAGGGCATGGGGTGCGATTTTAAATGGAGCGGGGAGGGCAGGGTTCCCTGCAGGTGGTGAGCGAGGGAGCCAAGTGGGTGTCTGGAGGAAGAGCCTCCACGTAGAAAGAGCGAGTGCAAAGGCCCTGAGGTTGGATCGTGCCCGGTGTGTCCCCTTCACTCACCCCTTCACCAAACGGTGACTACGAAGCTGGAGACACAACAGTCTCCCTGGGCAAACAGAGAGAGACAAAGCACAAAAAAGCAAACTCGTTTTAGAGAGTGAGGAGTGTGAAAAAGAAAATAAAGAAGATGCCACTCAACGGCGAAAAGAAAAGGAACCCAATATAAAGACGCACAAGGGATTCGAATGGACAGTTCTCCAAAGAAGACACACAAATGGCCAGTCAACACATAAAAATATGCTCAACATCTTTAGTCACTGGGAAAATCAAATCGAAACTGCAATGCGGTACCACTTCACACCCACAAAGGTAAATATCATTTTTAAAAAAAGGGAAAGTGCTGGCAACGTTGTGGAGAGAATGAAATACTCATATATTTCTGGTAGGAATGTAAGATGGTACAACTGCTTTGGAAACTAGTCTGGAAGTTCCTTGAAAGGTTAAATAGAGTTACTATATGACCAGCAACATAGCCGAGAGAATTGAAAACATATGTTTATACATAAACTTGCAACTATGGTTCGTAGTAGCATGATTCATAACAGCCAAAAAGTGGAGCCAACCCAAATGTCCATTGACCGATGGGTGGACCAAGAACAGGCGAGGTGTTCAGGATGGCAGAAGCCAGTGTGGCTGGAGTGGAGTGGAGAATGGGGGTTGGGGGAGGGCCAAGAAGTAGATGGTATGGGAGATGATCTGTGGGCCACCAGGACCCAACAGCCAAGGACAGGGTCTGGCTTGTATCTCAAGTGTGATGAGGACCCTCTGGAAGGTTTGAAGTGGGAACTGGGAAGTAATGTGGTTATGTTTTTAAAAGGATGCAACTGAGGGAGAGGCAGCAGGGGGACGTGTCAGGAGACTACTGTGACCATCCGGAAAGCGATGCTGGTGGAGGCGTAGGCCACGGTCCCCAGGGAGCCAGTCCAAGCATCCGACTCCCCCACTTCTAGGACAGGGGGCTTTTGTGCTTCCCCAGCAGTCTGGGTGGGGGCACCAATTTCTCCTCATCCTTCTTCCCCTCCCTCGCCACCTTCCTCCACCATGGCCTCCTGCCCCTTCAGTCTGGCTGTTCCCCAACGTAACCCAAAAGGTGGGACAGGTGGTGAAAGGAGGGACTGGTCAGACTTGAGAGCTGGAGTTTGGAAAATATGGGAGCAGAACCAGAGAGGAGGCTTGTGGGCACCGGAAGTGCCCCCCAACAGCCACCTCCCCCCCTCTCCCCGCCCCCCACCTCTGCCTCTGAACCCATCACTGAGGAGACTTGCAAAGTCGCAGGTCTGGGATTCTAACGGGGCGCCAGGGAGGTACCAGCGCCTTTTCTTTCCCCTTGTCTTTTTGTGAGCCACTGGGTGGGTCAAGGTCACTTTAGAAGGCTCCATTTAAAGGTGAGGCGTCACGCTGAGAGCCAGGGTTGGAGTAACCCATTAGCCCCAAGTGCACCGGCCCAGAGAGACAAGTTAGGGCGGCAGCGATTTTGGCAGGAGGGCAGGATGGTTATGAGCCCACACTTTCTGGCTTCAAATCCCAGCCATGCACTTGCTGCCTCTGTGACTTTGCTTCTCCATGCCTCGGTTTCCTCATCTGTAATACAGGATTGATAACGCTACCGACCAATCAGGCCATGATGCAGATCGAGGGAGTTACAGAAAGAACAGTGAGTGCCTGGTGCCTCGTCACCAGGGACCCGCTGGGGTGGCCCGAGGAGCAGGACCCATTAGACAGCCATTTATTGAGTAACACAGTATGTCGGGTGCCATGCATTTTCCAAAGGTGCCCGTGCTCAGTAATAATGGCTAATACTTAATGAGCCCTGGCTGTGCTGCCCTATGAGGAAGGCATTATTACTATCAAGCCCTTTTTACAGCAGGTAAAACTGAGGCAGAGGGGCTGAGTCACTCACTGGAGGGCCCACTGTGAGAATCTGGGTTTCCAGTCCAGGCGGGTCTGGCTGCAGGGAGGCTACCCTGGTCCCCAGTCACCCCAAGTGGATACTAGCATCCCCAATTTGCAGATGAAGAAACTAAGACACAGAAAGGTTTCAGCAAACTGCCTGAACTCAGGGCCTGAGATTTTCCCCTAAAAGAGGCCTTTGGGGATAGAGAGGCCCGGGCTTCCTTTCCCACCCTTTATCCCCAGCAGCCAGGTGTTATTTCTGGCAGCTTTCATCTTTCTCTAGAAAACTCCCAAGGAGGTGCAGACAAAGGCAGGAAGCCGGGAGCCCAGGCGTCACTGGCAGGGCTCTGGGCTCTTTCAGCCCAGGGCCCTCGATTTAACTCAGGGCCACATTCCAGTGTGACTCAGCCTGGCCAGTGGGGACGAGGGAGGCTCTATTTTGGGGTCTGCGGTCTCTAGCCTCTCCCACTGACACTCTCACTGTTTTCAGGCACAGCCAGCCTCCTGCCTATGTAGCTGATTGCCGCCTGCCCTCCTGGTTCGGACACCAAGGCAACTTCTCTGAGTTTTAATTCCCATTCCTGTAGTTTTAATTCTCATCATGTGGGGTCCCTCAAAACTGCCCGTTCCTCTCTCACAGACCCCACCGCCAACCCCACCGCCTGTCCTGTCTCTCTCCACTGAACCCTTTGCACATCAGGAGAGAGGGTCAGGATGGATCTCCCCCAGCTTTGTGTCTCTTAAAGTATCTATCACAGCTTCACTGGAAGAAAGTTGCATGAGGGCAGGCACCAGTCATTGACCACAGTGCCTGGCTCACAGTAAGTGCTTAATAAATATGTGTCAGATGAATGAATCGTGTACATTGTACATAGTTGGTGCTCAATGAGCAGCACCTGCCTCCCAGAGTTGCTAAGAGGGTTAAGAAGCACCTGACAGATAATCTGTGTTCTGGCTTGCCCAACAGAGAGGCAACATCACTTTGCTGTGCAATGTTGGTGCACCACCCAACCTCTCTGTCTGGAAGTTTCAACTCAATGCAGGGCCTCAGGTTCTGGGAGGATTTAATGGAAGAACAGAAGGGTGCTGGTTGCCACTAACCTAGGGCCTCCCTGACCTTCTTTCATTACCCTTTCTCATGGCCTCCTGCTGTGTAGAAAAAATATGTGGCCATCTTGCTCTAGTTTTTGTTTTCCTGTTTTTTATAAATAATACACACAGATTCAGAGAATTCTCAACATAAGAAAAAACCTGTATAGTGATAAATACAACAGCTGCATGTTAGAGAGGCAATAGGGCATGGTGGGGACTGTGGCAAGGTCTAGGGAGGAATCTACTACTGACACCCAGGCAAGTATTGTTAGATCTTCCCATTTTTTTTCCACAAGAAGCTGGAAATCCAGAATTTTGTGTGTGGAGTCCCCTAGTTCTCTCCCCCTGTGCTGTGTGGTACACACCAGCCCCACCTGGGGCTGAATCAGCCACAGACCACCATTTGGTGACCTCAGGTTAGGACATGTTGGAAGAAGACAGCTTTATTTGTTCCTAGAAATTCCATATTCTGCAAGGGCCCAGATCAGCCTTTGAGCCACCAGGAACCCTCACCTGATGCCACTTGTGGACTCTGGTACCCCAGAAAAGGAGCTTCCCACCTGGAAGACCTCTCCCAAAGCTCCCCGCAGCAGTCACACAAGCCCGTAGAGGAAGAGATGCACTCGGCCTGGCGAAGCGGCTGGGGCACGAGAGACCAGAGACAGGAGCCAGCTCAGAGAACAGATGGAGATACGCGGGCTGGGAAAGCAAGAAGGTCTGTGACACACGTGGCAGCCCATAGCCTCAGTGGGCACGGAATTCTGATTCCTAACTCCCAGCTAACCACCTCTGCCAGGCAGACACACTGGCGGTTAGCAAGCGGGGCTTAAAGAGTCTTACCATAATTGCAGAAATTTGAATTTGGACTTGGAACTAGATGACATTAAAAATTCTTTTTTCTATTCTCAGGATAATAGAATTGCAACTGTCCTTGTTTCCCGACATGCATGCTGAGATATGTAGTGGTAAGATACTATGACGCCTATAATTTGTTATGAAATGTTGACAACTGTCAAATCTAGGTGATAGGGACATGGGGGTTCTTCTACTATTCTATTTTTCTATATAGTTGAAATTTTTCATAAGGAAATTGTTTTAATTTTAAACAGAACAAAGCCACAGGTAAAGGGAGAGTTGCCGACTGACTGAGGTTGTGCTTTTTTTTATTACTGGGAAAAGCATAAACTTGGGAACTGGCTAGATGTGGAATAGAATTTCTGTGTGACTGCAGGTCACTCAGCCTTTCTAGGCCCGGGATGTAAGACAGAGTGATAGATGTTACATCCAGGGTGAGTCAGGAGAAAGGCGGGACCCAAGGGAAGTATAGGGCCTTGCTTGTTTTGACCAAAACGTTGGACCACTATCTATACAGCATCAGCATCATCCGCCTCTTTTTCCAATGCTCGGTTATCTGTCCTTTTCTAAGAATCTTCTTGTGGTAGCTGCATCTCGTACTATCTTAACATCATGTGGTTCTAAGGCTATTTTTAAAGACTTTATTTATTTATTTTTAGAGAGGGGAAGGGAGGGAGAAAGAGAAGGAGAGAAACGTTTCTTGGTTGCCTCTCGCATGCCTGCAGCCGGGGACCTTGCCTGCAACCCAGGCATATACCCTGACTGGGAATCGAACCGGTGACCTCTGGGTTTGTGGTACAACAACCATCACACTGAGCCACACCACTCAGGGCTCTAAGACTTTTGAACATTCAGCTCACAAATAAAATGTGTGTAAACAGTGAGAAGTCATTTTTCCTGAGAATTAAAATTTCATGCAGCCCAGATTTTTAATCCAGATAGACCTTGGGCAAGTTGCTTGGCCTCTCTGAGCCTCTGTTTCCTCCTCTGTAAATGGGGATAAAAGAGTGCCCCTCACTGAGTCGGGAGGAGGAAATGAGACTGGGGGCTCAAATTGGGGTCCCCATCAGGTCTCTCCAGGATCCATGCAACTGTCCCCCAGCTTCAGTGATCCCCACACCCATACATCTCCCCCGTACCAACTTGTTGATCCCCTAAGCTGCCGAGAGATATGAAAATAAACAACTCACCCTCAAAGATAAATTAGTCTCCTGATCTAGCAAGAGTTAGCTAAAATAATGTTTAAGTGGCATTCCTGCTGACCCAGCAATTCTCTCACCTACTATTATCATCATCCCCACTTTAAAGTTTGGGAAACTGAGGCACAGAGTGGTTACTTAACTTCTTATTCCTCGGGGCTAGAAATTTTCATACACTGAGCACTCAGGTCCCCCTGCCTCCATGGCTGCCCCTGTCACCCCAAGAAAAATACAGTCGCCCTGAGAAAAGTACAGACCAGGAGGCCCCAGAGGAAAACCACCACAGCACCATGTCTGAAATAGCAAAAAGACTAAAAATCCATCAATAGGGACAGGAATAAAAAGGCAAAAAAAAAAAAAAAAAAGCCTGCCACTATTCATACTGTGGAATCCTACGTAGAAAATCAACAGACTGAATTAGAGCTCCACGTAGCAATGTGGACTGATGTCAGAACTGAAATCTGGAGTGGAAAAAAAAAGCCAACATAAAGTCTGAAAACACCTCTATACAGAGTATCCAAAAAGCCTGACAACTTAGGAAAAATAATTCATTTCATCATAGGGAAACTCATTTGTTGTCTTTTTCTTTCTTTTCTTTTTTTGTTAAGTACCAGCACAATTTTCTTTCTTTCTTTTTTTCTAGGCCAGTGACTGAATACATGGTGTTCAAGTGTCTGATTGTCGAAGAAAAATATCATGAGCTTCTTGTTTGGAAATTCAACTAACATGCTGTTTAAAAATAAAAAGCTCCCAGACTGGACCCTTCTAGGCAGGGACCGGAGAGAGCAGTGCCTGCGTCAACACTCGGGGCTGGCCCTGCGGGAAGGTGTTATTTTTATGGAGGGTCAGTGGGAGAACCGCTACCACCTTCCCTTTTGGGTTTCTTATGTCACTGGCAGAGTAAGATTTTGCCAAAATCTTAAGTTCTTTTGGTGTCACTTAACCCAATCCAAGGGCTCTGAGTTTTGATTTTTTTGTTTTTCTGATTTTTTGAAGTTTGGAATTAAAGGGCGAAGGACAGTTTCTTTAATTGGCTTCGGATCAGGAGTCCCCAGAACTTGGGCTTTAAAAAATTATGCAGTTAATCAGCCTTGGATGGTGTGGCTCAGTGGGATGGACCGTTGTCCTGTGCACCAAAAAAAAAAAGGTCTCTGGTTAGATCCCCTAGTTGGTCACATGTGGGAGGCGGCTAATTGATGTTTCTCTCTCTCTCCCCCTGCCGCTCTCTCTCCCTGTCCTCCTCCCTACCCCCCTCAAATCAATAAAAAAAAGTATGCAGTTAAAAATAAAGAATAAAAATTAAAAGCTTCCAGAAAATTTCTGGAATTTTCAGAAACTCTGATTTAAACACACACACACACACACACACACACACACACACACACAGCCCTCTCTTATCTACAGGTCCTGTTCAATGTCCTAATGCGTGTACAAGTGATTGTAAAAACAGCAGGGGAGGCTGAAGAGATATGATGCCCTGGATTGGATACTGGACTAGAAGGAAGACATGAATGGAAAAACCGCTGAAATTCTAATAAAGCTTGCAGTTTGGTTAGTTGTAACAGACCAGAGTTGGTTGTTAGTTTTGACAAATGTATATTATACCGAAAAATGTTAACAAGAGCAGAAATTGGGGGAGGGGCACTCGGGAACTCTTTGTACTATCCTTGCAACTTTTTTGTAAATATAACATTAGTCCAAAATGAAAAATGTACTCTAAAAAAATCTGGAAGGTTGCCCCAAACGGATCAACAGGAGAGATCCGGAATTGTAGGAAGGGTGTTAGGAGGGCTTATCCCTGACAGGATTATTTGTTTTAAATCAAAGGTATTCAGCTATTCCTTGTGCAATTCCGATTAATTTTTTAAATGTTCTCGAGAAAGGAAAAGGCCTACTGCCATCCTCCTGACTTGAGGGGTATGAGTTTTTTAACTTTTTCTGCTAAACTGCAGATTCTCAATGGAGCGGAAGAACCTGGGACTGGGAAGCTGAGACAGTTCACCTTGGTTCTACGGCCCAGGGCGCGGGACCTCGGGGCAGGGGAGACCCCTTCCTGGGCCAGGCCAATGGGCCTCAGTTTCTCCCCTGGCAGAGGGAAATACTAAGCCCACCCAGTCCCCTCTCCAGGTTGGAGACTCCTGTGGACGGTGGTGTCAGGGCTGGTAAGAGGGCCTCCCCCAGCCTCATTTCTCCCATCTGTGGAATGGGGATGAGGAGAAGGCCACACCGCCAGACTGCAGAGAGCAAAGCCCGGGTTTGGCACCAACCAAGTGGGTGATGGATCCAGGTAGCGGCTGGAGAGCCGGAGAGGGCTTCTTCCAGCGAGGTTCATACCGAGACAGTCTACGGACCTTTCCTCACCCACAGACCCTGGGTCCTCACCTAGAACCCCAGCGCAGGTCCCAGCTGGCGCGCTCGGGGCCAGGCCCCACCGACCGAGCGTGTGCGGTGGGTGTCAGCCCCCTGGGACGTAGCTCACGTCCCCACACCTTCCCGCGCCACCGGACTCACTGCTTTGCAGGGGCGGCCCGGCCAGACCCCTCCCGGGGACAAGCGCGGGAGCGCCTCGTGCGAGGGCCCTGGACTCCCAACTCCGAGGGGCTCGCTCGGGGGGATGTGGGTGGCAGTGGGAGGTCCCCCGGAGCCCTGGGGCGGAGGGAGGTGCCGCGGACCGGGCCTGCGGCTGGTTCTGCGACCCCCAGCTGCAGCCCGGGCCCGGGACGGGAGGCGCCCCCTTTGTCCCGCGGAACGACGCGGGCCGGCGAGGCTGGGGGGCCGGGCCGGGCCGGCGGGGGACACTCACCGCGTGCGCCGGCGGGTCAGCAGCAACAGCAGCAGCAGCGCGGCCAGGAGGCCGAGCAGCACGGCCCAGGGCATGGTCCGGAAGGCGGGCGAGCCTGCAGCGGCCGAGCGCGGGAGACTGCCGGCGGGCTCGGGGGCGGCTCGGCCCACCTAGATGCCTCTCTCCGCCCCAGCGCCCTCTCTCCAGCCCACAAGCCGGACCAATTTAAGGGCTCGGGGCGGGGCCGCTGATCCCTCCCAGGTCCCGAGGGGTCGCTGGGGGCGTTCTTGGAGACCCCCCCTTCTCGGCTCGGGCCGAGACAGGCCCCCACCCTCTGGGCCAGGAATGTGGGGGGACGCCGAAGGGGGTGGAAAATGTGGAAGGGAGGAAAGGCGAGACGCGGGCTGGAGAAGGAGGGGGGTGTGGTGGGACGGGCTGGGGTTGGCGATGGAAAGGGAGAGGATGTGCAAGGAGGGAGAAGTTATGTGAGGGAAGAAGGCGAGAGGGGGAAATGAGAGGTGGAAACATTGGGATAGGGAAGGGAGTATGAGGATGGGACGGTGACGGGTGGAAGGGTGGGGAGTAAATGGTTTACTCCCATCACTTTACACCTAAACCGCTTCCACTACCCAGCCCCTTCCTCGTTCCATCCCCACCCGGGCAACTTGGAAACCTTGAGCTGACCGTGCAGTGGTGGGGCTGCGTGAGTTTGCGGGGCACTCTACCCATCGGTATATTACCTGCATCACTGCACGGATAGGGTTAGGAGAGCTACTTGGAACTGGGCTCCGAGTCTCCAGTCCTCACCTGCTGTAAGGGCCAGACCAGTGAGTGTAAAGCGCCCAGACCTCTACCTAGGGCTTGGCAGACGATCAGGATGTGGGAGCCGTGGTCAGGATTACCCGCTGGTTAAGGTGCCAGCCTCCAGGCGCGCTTGGCTCCGCAGAAGACCCCCCGCCCCCACGCCGTGAGAACCTGGGCTCCCAGCTGCAAGGCCGGGCCTCAGGACAGGCTTGCGGCGCGCTCACGACTCCCTCACGCGCTAGCCCCCATTTTCCCCCTGCCAAACCTCGCGCGTGTAACTTACCCTCTCTGGGACCAGTTACTTCTCTGGGACCAGACAAATCGGAGTTGTAGTGGCCTCGGGGAGGGTGCGAGGAACTGAGGAGAAAGTGAGGAGAGCTTGTCCGTTAGAGGGATTTGCAAACCTTGAGTGCTTGGCACAGGTAAGTTTTGTGAGACCGTGGGTGGAGTGTGGAGCTGGGACCCAGAAAGCCTGCTTCTAGTCCTGTGTTTACTCTTCTCTGCTGGGGGAATTGAGGCGGGTTTCACCTTCCCTCTTAGGAGCTGTTACTCCTCCCTAGTCTTCTGGCTTGAGTCCTCATCTCTCCACAGCCCATTCTCCCCAAGGTAGTCAGAGGGACCCTGCTAGTGACAGGGGAACTCAAGAGTTAAAGATTTTAGCCTTAGCTATCATTGATAGGCTTAAATGATTAATGCATGTGGAAAGCTGTTATTCCAGGAACTGGAATACATGACCTGCATGACTCCAGGAGGTCGAGAAGCAGTTCATCCTTTGTGTCCCAGGAGGTCTGCAAGCAATGGAGATACTATCCCACATCTGAGCCGTTGTGTTCCAGAGAGGGAACGCAGATCAAGAACTGTCGATCAACAGATAAAGAATTACTAGGAAAATCAACCTCAGTGCTTACCCAATTAACCTTTTCTCCAGACCCCTTACTTACCCTTTCTTCTTCTTATAAAGAGAGCGGCTTGAGATGAAATGTTAAGGCAGTTTTTGAGGGTACATAACCTGCCGTCTTCTCGGATCTCTGGCATCGGAATAAAGTGCCCATAAAGACTCAGTCCTGGTTTTTCTCTGCTTATTGGTTCTGGTAGTGACAGGCAGTATGAACGCGGACTTTTCCGGTTTTGAAACTGGAGGGCAACTGAGTCCAGGGCTCAGGCTGTGTGTCACCACTCAGCCGAAAAGCGGAGACAGGGATTGGCTTATCATTGCGCTTTTATTAATCTCAGAGGCCAACAGTCTGAGAAAGCGGCAGGTAAAAACTCTTAATACCTGCTGCACCTTGGGCTTTCAGAGGCAAGTTTATACAGGGGAATCTGGAAGGGGAAATCCCAAGGGGGAACGCAGATGTGCTGGAGGGGGGGTCTGCAGCTTCTTCCCAAGCGAGGTCCCTTTGTCCGGGTGTTTTCTCTCTCTGTCCCTTTACATCGGCATTCTTCTCTTCCCCGATGCCTACGGTTTATGGCCAGGGAGGTTATGTGCTCTCTGGTTAGAAAGGAGAGGTATAAACCATTTACTCTCAAGCGTCCTTGGTTAGGGGAGATAAAGTCTGGCAATTCACCAACTAGCTGACTATAAATTACTCAAACCGATTGGCCTTGTTTCATTTTCTTGTCTCAGTTTCCCCATTCCACTCGCCCAGAAATTTTCTTAGCGTCTTACTATCCTGCCTCAGTTTCACTAGAATCTAAGTCAGATCCTGTCACTGAATCCCTCTCAGACCCCTCCATGGCTCTGCCTCACTCAGAGCACAGCCCAGGACCTTAGAAGGTGCTAGAAGGACCAGTATGATCTGCCTCCTCCACCTTCACCTCCCTGGTCTCATTTACCCCCCTTCCCCCTCAACCACTCAGCTCCGGCCACATTCATCTCTCATCCTTCTGCAAGCATGCCAAACTCACTCCCACCTCAGGGCCTTTGCACTTGCTCCTCGTTCTGCCTGGAATGCTCTTCTGTTGGAGACTTGCACAGCGGGCTCTTCCCATTGCATCCTTCATCCCTCTGTCTTTACTCGACTATCCCCTCCTTAGAGAAGCCCTCCGTGACCACCTGGTCTAAAGCAGGTACACCATCACTCTCTCTATTGCCTTATCCTGTTTTTTTCTTTTTTTTTCCTAGCCAGTACTTAACATTTCCTGCTATGATATTAAAGATTCATTTATTTGCCTGTTTAATGATGGCTGTCAAGACAGCTAGATGACACTCATGTGGTCTCAGGGGATTCAGGACATCAAAAGGGAAAAGGAGATTCCTGATCCTCTTGTTTCTTTATCCAGCTTGTCTGCCGAAGCCAACAACCCCAAAAAGGCCACAGAAGAGGTTTGGAGCTTTTCTCCAAATTTGGGGGCCCATGGGCAACCTTCTGGCAGTGGGGCTCACAGCCTGGCTCAGCCAGTACTAAGCTGTGGGACCCTGGGTAACCTGCTCCGCCGCCCCAAGCCTCGGTGCCTTGTTGGTGGAATGCAGTTGGGGTGGGGAGTAAATGACCTAATCCACGTGACACACCTATCAGAGTGCCTGGCACACAGTGAGCGGTAGTGAAAGATAACGGCTCTCAGTGCTTATTCCAGTTCAGCCTCTCACCTTATGTGTGATCAGGGCTGGGACTCAGTTTTCTCATCAGAAAAATGGGACGAACAGTTCATTCCTCACAGGGCTATTGGGAGCACAGAAATAAATAACGAGAGGATGAAATCACCCACTGAGGGGCCTGGCACGTAGTATGTGCCCAACAAATGTTAACTCTTCTGCCCCACACCCCTGGTTCGTGTGCAGACCAGGGTCCCAAAGAGCATGTCCCCCCTTCCCTCTTAGCCCAGGGGCAAAATTCTCACAGGGAAGTAGACCAGCCTCATACACCAAGGAGAGGATGTTTCAGGGGACCCCTGGTTTCTCCCTTGCTAGCAGAACCCGATTTTGTTCAGGAGTTGGGTAGGTGTTTAGCAAGGTGGCCCCATCCCCTTCCCAGGAAATGAACTACTGCTGGTGTGAGCCAGCCAGGGAAATCCCTCTTTGCTAAGGACTGACCCAGGGCGTCCATAGGGGTGACTTCTGGTATATTTTTCCACCCAATTTGCCTCCTATTTTTGGGGTGCTGTTGTGTAGGGACGTGATGGTGGGGGTGTTAGAAGGAAAGGCAAGGAAAATTGCACAGCCCCAAACTAGAGCTACAGAACAACCCTCCCTGGAACCACCTACCTCTAGCCTTCTTCTTTTTTTTTTTTGGAGGGAAGTGGAAGCAGTTCACTATTTATTTATGATAAATTTCACATCTGTAATGCTCTCCACTCAGAAGTCCTTTGAGATGATGCCGTCGGCCTTGGCTAGTCGGAAAAAGGAGTCATCAGACTCGTCCGTCCTGCCAACAGCCCTGCAGAGAACAGAGGTTTTGAACCGGCCCTTCAACCTGCCTGTCACCTCATCAGCCTTGGCCACGTTCATCGGGATGGACGCGTGGTCCTTGGCCCCAGTGATGCCATTGCTGGCAGAGCATTTCCACAACACGTACAGGTCCGGGAACTTGTCAGCACCGTTCTGCAGGTTGCGCCTGCCGCCGCCACCATGAGCGAGTCTGCAGAAAGAGCTGGACTTCTTGTTTAATGAGCTAATCAAGTAAATACACCATGAGTCAGATTTTCTCTTACATGCAGCCAAAGCCATTTCTAACTAGGATGGCCTTCCACTTGTGGATGTGGTGAGAACTATATAAGAGAATAAACAATCCATCTGAAACACCTGTCACAGCATGGGCCCATGGTGAGCGTTCAAAATGTTGCTTAATTTTACTATTATTGTTATTAGATTTTTTAACAACTCGGGCTTCCTGCATTTATCACGCTAACAGAACATCCGGCTCTCTTGGCTACATCTCACAGGAGCAGGCTGGTTTTGGAAAGCAGCAGAGACTCCGAATTCCCCTGACCCATGAGGACTGACAGGGCCCTGCTGGGGGCAAGACTGGTACATCCTCAGGAATGAAGATGAGAGAAGACCACCCCAAGCCCATGGTGAAAGGGTTGCAACATCCAAGGGCTTGAGAGCTAAATTCAAATCCCAATATTCCCACTCATTTGCCACGTGACCTAAACAAGTTACTTTGCCTTGTCTGTGCAATGGGTGTGTCTAAGCCTTCACTGGGGCAGTGAAGGCCACATGTCAAGTGGACTCAGGAAATTCCCTCTTCTGTCCAGCTGTACCAGGGGCTGCCACCTAGTGACACTCGTCTGCACATTCCCCTGTGGGAATCTCAGTCTGTCCAGATGTTCACTGTCCAGTAGAGACGAGACATCTGGGCAACTCTTTGATCCTGCGGAACCTCCGCTCTCTTATCTGGCTGCTGGGGGGTCATGAGGTTAAAGTCAAGACCCAACTCCTTCAGAAAACGGGGGGCTTTGGTTGGGAAAGGGCAGCCCTTTCCGCCCACACCCCTGCCTTGTCTCTTCCAGGGACCAGATCTGGTTCATGCCTGCATCCTTAAGGACGCAAACAAATTGTGTCAGGGAAGGAAAATATTATGTGTGCTGACTCCTTCAAAGCCGAAAACCAGACCCGTAAGGGAGGGGCAGTTTAAAATATTTTTCTAATTAAAGCTCTAACTTAGTTGGCATCTTAGGCCATTTGAAACACTTTTTCATATTAACCCATCTAATCTGCACGAGACCCTATAAAGCGGGTACTATTATTATTACTGATTTTCAGATGGTGAAGCCAAGGCTCAGAGAGGCAAAATTTATTGGGGAAAATGCCAGGGGGGAAAATGAAGAGGGAGCCAGAGGAGGCTGGGAGAAAGGAAAGGAAGGAAGGGAGGAAGGAGAAGTTGACCAGCTGGCACTTGGAAAGGCAGCAGCAGGTCACCTCCAGGGAATGAGAAGCTGGAACCAAGGGGCAGCCTCTTCAGTACACCAACTGTTCCCCATCTTAGCCTTAGTTCCCCTTAAGTTTCTGGTTCTCCTAAGAGAGAATTTGATTGGCCCAGTTTGGATCATGTGCCCAGCCACTGACCTTGATGGGCAAACAAGGTGGGAGAGTGGATCCGAGAAGGAGGATCAGGAAGTGGGGTGGGCAGGTTGGAAGCTGGGCAGGGATGGCTGCAAACCCATCTTACAGATGAGGAACAGAAAGCCCAGAGAGGGACAGGGATCGGCAGGGACACAGAGCCCAGGGACAGTAGAGCCAGGGCTCCAACCAGAGGCCCTGGCCATCTTTCCCCTCCTGGGCTCCAGGCTGGCGGGAGGCGAGGGGGGGCGGCGGCAAGAGGGCACTGTGCTCCCCGCAGGATGAATGGCTGGCCCCTGGGGGTGTGCTGGGACCCAGATGAGGCCTCCCCAGACCGCAAGAAACCGCCTCAGACCGAGCCTTGTTCAGGGGTCGAGGCCCTCTCCTCTCCCTCCCCCTGCAACACACAGACCCCCCTTCATATCCAGCCCTACATTTCTGAGAAGCCAGAGGAAAAAAAAGGTTATTTTTCCAATATGTAAAACACTTGCACAGACCAAATGAAACATGTCCAGGTTGGAGGCAGCCTGAGATGGCTTGCTGGTAAGCCCTGGAAGTCTCCTTTGTACACACAAAAAATCAAGGCCCTATTTACATAGATACCAGTAGGGTTGCTAATGTCCTCACTTTGACTCTGGCTGAGCAAAAAAAAAGCTTTTTATCGTCTCCAGAGGAGTCATCTAGTACAAAGTTTAGAAGCGGGGATATTCTGGAGCCAGAGTGCCTGGGTTCAAATCCCAGCTCTGCCATTTACATACAGTGTGGCCTCAAGCAAGTCACTTGACTTCTCTGGGCCTCAGTTTCCCTTGGGAAGGACATGTGTAACCAGTGTCTGGCATATAATAAATATGACCAAAAGTTCAGCTATTGTCTCCTGTCCATGGTCTGATCTTTTCATGAGCTTCACATGGCAAGAAATACAAACTCTTAAGCCAGGCTACTAACATAACCCATTCAGGGAAGACCAGATTTACTGAGGTGTGTGGGGGCAAGTGTTTCCCGCCTCCTCCTGCTTCTCTCCAGGAAGGTGTCTGCCTGCACGCATCTTGGTCACAGGGAAGCGGAGCTCCAAGGAGAAAGATCGAGTTTCACTAGTGCTATTTTGTGAGTGCTCCCTCTGCATTACCCACGCACGTGCAGGTGCGTGAGCTTCTGGAATCCTTACAACCACCTGGGGCGGGAGGAATCACGACTCCCTTTACCAGTGTCAGGGCGCTTGCAAGCAATGCAGGTGGCATGAGACTCCAGGATGTCCTCCTCCGAAGCCTGGCTTTTCTCTGTTCCTGTCAACTGTGTGTTCCCATTCCCGGTGATGGGACAAGATTCTGCAGGTCCTGTGCTCCAATTGACCCTTGTCACTTGATCCCAAAAGGAAAAACTCTCTCTCTCCCTACCTTATGGTTCAGTATGCGAGCCATTCGCTTACAAGTAATTGTTAAGCTGTTTATTGTTGCTAATGATAAGAACTCAACTCAAAATTGGCTTAAGCAAAAAAAAAAAAAAAAAGGTAATTTATTGGCACTAGCAGGGAAAGTCCAGGGGTAGAATCCTGGCTTCAAGGAGCTGGGGGAAATGCAGCTTCAGGTACAGCAGGACCCAGGAGCTCCAAGGATGTTGTTGGGACTCCTCTCACTCCATCTCTCTGCTCTGCTTTCCTCTGCGTTGGCTTGGCCCTCAGGCAGCCTCTCCCCGTGTTGCGTAAGATGGCTCTTAGCAGCCCCGGCGTCCTGCCAGCTCAGCAGCCCCAGCGAAAGGAGAGTCTTTGTCACTCGTCTTAGTGAAAGTCTGAGGCTGTCCGAGGTTTACCTTATTTAAGTCAGATGCAATCCCCTTTAACCCCTGGATCCATATGGGATGCTCATTTGGCCAGACCTGGACTTCCTGCCCACTTCTAGAGGTGGAGATGGAGGTGCGGATGGGGGTAGTGTCACTGCATTAATCCCCTAATTAATGAACTCCCTGGACCTAAGCCCTTTGCCTGTGAGTTTATTTCACTCGCTCTGTGTCTGGGCTGGCCTCGGGACTCTCCCCGGCCAATGGAAGCAGGGGAGCGATGCTGTGCCTGTTCCCAGCACAGACCTCAAGAGTCCTTGCCTTTTCTGCATGCTCTCGCGTGCTCTCTCTCTCTTTTGGACCCTGCAGAGCCATCATGAGAACAACTCAGAGAACAACATCATGAGGCTTTACCAAGTCTCCCAGAACAACTAAAAATGTTAAGTGATAAACCCTGATGCAGTGGAGCATAGACACAGATGTTATCATGCACCTGAGACAAAACAATCATGATAGTTGAATGATTTTCATTGAGTTTCCTGGCAGCTAAGATAAAAAGGGAAATGTATTGAGTTGCATCTGCCTGGTCACCTGATATTTAAAGAAGAGGAGGAGGAGGAAGAGGAGAAAAAGAAAAAGAGGCTATATATAAAGTTTGTCTAGAGACGAATGTTTTTCTTGCCTTGACTCCGAGATGGAACTGAGGGCTCCTTACGCAAGAAAACTAACAAACAAACAAACAAACAAAAAGTTCTTAAAATGGGTGCTGTTCATTTTGCTCTCCATAAAAACACTAACGCAGCTGGGAACTCAGGCATTTCTGGGTGGAACTCAGATAATGAGGTTTCCTTTCTTTTTTGTTTTTCTTTTCCTTTCCTTTTCCTTCCTTCCTTCCAACAACAACAACAACAACAACAACACAGAAATTTATTTTTGTCTGTAGTGTAACAGTTTAGCGGTCACTCATCCAGGGTTGGTGAGACGGCTCAGCCATGCCCAACAAGCAGCTTCAATCTCTGGGTACAAAGTAGCTGCTCCAGTTCCTGCCTTTACACCTGCCTCCCAGCCAGCAGAAAAAATTGGAAAGAGCAAGAGTTTACTTTTGAGTAATCATATTTACCACCTTGTAGGACTAGGCCTGATAAAAGCCAAAGGAACAGAAGTAAGATGTATCTGTAAAGCTGAAAACTAACAGGTTGCCAAGGTTCAAATCCTGGCTTGACCATTTACTTGTTGTATGAGTTTCCTGTCACTGCTGCAAATTACCACAAACTTGGTGGCTTACAACCACAGAAATGTATTCTCATCCAGTTCTGGAGGGCAGAAGGTCAGCATCAGTTTCACTGCGCTAAAACCACGATGTTGCTGGGGCTGTGCTCCCCCTGGAGGCCCTAAGGGAGAATAGTCCCTCATCTCTTCCACCTCCGGGTGGTTGCCAGCATTCCTTCGTTTGTTGCCATATCACTGTAATCTCTGGCTCTTTCTTCACATCGCCTTTCCCTCTTCTGTGTGTCTGTCTACTCTCCCTCTGTCTCCCTCTTATAAGGATACATGTGGTGGCATTTAGGCCCCACCGGACAATTCAGGATAATCTTCTCATCTCAAAATCCTTCATTTAATCACCTCTGCAAAGATTTTATCCTAAACGGTGACATTTGCTGATTCCAGGGATTAGTTAGGACCTGATGTCTTGGAGGTCCGCCGTTTAGCCCAGTGCACTAGCTGTGTGACTCTGGGCAATTGTCTTAACCCTACTGTGCCTCAGTTTCCTTACCGCAAAATGACAGCAACCCCCTCATTGGGTTATTAGGAGAATTAAAAAAATCAAGCACACAAAGCACTTAAAACGGTGACCAGCATTTGAAAACGGCTTTGCGTTAGCTTTCAACATGATCAAGGCTCTTCTGCCACGACTAAAGTCCCCACAAGGACAGTTCCCTGCTCTGTCCCGTTCACCACTGACTCCCAGCACCTGTCACGGGGCTTACACCTGGTAGGTGCTCAGTAAATATTTAATGTACGCATGCCACTGGCTGGCTCTGTGGCTTTAGGGGAGTAGTTTCTCCTCTCTGGGGCTGTTTTCTCCTGCCTCCACGAAGAGCTGTTGGTGGGGAGAGTATATTTCTCCGTCTGGGAGGGCGCGTCCCTTTTGGGGGGTAGAGGGTTCAGGGATCAGGGGCTGGCCATAGCTGCTTTTCCTCTGACTCACTGGATTTCTCAACTTGAGGGCAAGTGTCTAAATATCATGAGCAAGCCGGCTGGAGATAAGGTGGGAAAAACTGACCTGGCAAAGCAAGTCACTGGGCTGGGTTCCCCTGCAAATTTTTGGCAGCATGACGTAGCGCTGAGCACCTGCCAGGAAGTGGGGTGACTCAGATGCCTGGCCGTGGGATGAAATCCTTTTCTGGACACCTCTGTTCTCAGAGCCACCATCTAGTCAAATCCTCCGGGCTCCAGGGGAGAGACTGAGACCCCAAAAGAATGAAGATCGTGTCTGATTTCTACTGTGTGATGCTGCCGGTGAGGTGAAGACCAAGGACTCCTAACCCCAGCCCAGCACCTGTGTGCAGGAACCACCAAGGGAGCGGGCAGGCTTGCAGTGTATTGCAGGCAGGTAGCACAGCATGTGCAAGGGCCCAGGGGTGAGAGGCAGGATGCAAACCCAGAAACTAAGGCGAAGGAGAGAGAGTTACATGCCCAAAACTTTAAGCTCAGTTCTGAGGGGGAAAGAGAACCATTGATGGTTCTAGGAGGAGGAGCAACGGGATCTGAGAGTCTTTCTCCAGGTGTGGTCCATAGACCATTAGCATCAGAATCACCCACAGCAGGGGCTAGGGGGCAATTGTCAAGATGCAATTTCCTGGGGTCCACCATAGATGGGCTCTCCATTTTAACAGACCCCCCCCACCCCCCCGCCTCCGGGGATTCTGAAACACACACTGTTTTAGTGAGTACAGAGACGATTCCAGTTAAAAGGTCTGGACTCAGTCAAAGCTGGTTGCAAATTGCAGCTCTGCCACTTATTTGCTGTGTGACTTCGGTCCAGTTACTGCACTTCTCTGAGCCTCAGTTTCCCCTCCTCTGAAAAGGAGACAGCCTTAGTACCTGCTTCTCAAGATTCCTCTAAGGATTAAGTACAATAATGTACATAAAGCAGTTAGGACCTTCTCAGAGCTCAAAAATCACAAGTTATGAGCCCTGGCTGGTGTGGTTCCGTGGATTGAATGCTGGCCTGCAAACTGAAAGGTTGCCAATTTCAACTTCTAGTCAAGGCGGATGCCTGGGTTGCAGGCCAAGTCCCCAGTTAAGGGCTGGGTGAGAGGCAACTGATGCATCTCTCAGACATTGATGTTTCTCTCCCCCTCTTTCTCTCCCCTCAGTTTGACACCCAAAGCCAGCCAGCTCAGGAGTTTGTGGCAACACACTCATCTCCCTCAGGGAGGCATAGAATTCAAACCTGGTTTTGTGTTCTGAAGGGGCACGGAATAAAATGCTATGTTTCTTTTGTGTGGTCTCGGTCCTTGGAAGCCTGGAAGTCGGAGGTGAGAGGACAATTAAGTATAAAAAATCTTGCCCCGAGAAAAAACCACTTTTCTAGACCCAAAAATACTTTGTTTATACAGATGGTTGCTGTGAAAGGCCTGACTCTGAGCTGTTAAGACTGTGGATTGATGGTGGAGGGGCCTCTGGGTGGGCTGAGTGATCACAGTCAAGGTCCTGACGGTTTAAGCCGCAGTGACCTCGGCTTTCCATCAGAAACGACAGGCCCCGCTGATGGGTTCTTCTCCCAGACGCTTGACAATAGAGAAAGATAAGAGCCTTATCCTTCATCCAGGCAGTTTCGCTGCTGACTGTCCTTTACGTGTCTGAAGCGTCACTTCTGACCTCTAGGCTTGGATGACCCCTAGAGCTTGCACTTCTTGCTGGGAGAACGGCCTGGAGCCTTACGCATGTTTTGGCTCGAAAATTGTGTTCACGAAAGAAATACGTGCCTGTTGGCCATCACTTGAACGGTAAACGACATCAGGGCCGTGCGTGTGCACGCGTGTGCGCCGTGCAGCACGTGCGTGTGTTTGTCTTCCCTGCTCCCTCTGTGTTCTTCCACCAAGGTGGAGAATGTGGGCGGGTGTTTGAGGGATGGAAACACGCAGAGAAGCAGCAATTCAGGCCACTCTGCCCTCTTGTAAGATAAAAACATGTTCCTGGGTGTTTCTAAACTGAGACCGGTTCTGCTTCCTCTCTTCTGTGCATCAGAAACACCTGGGGGTCTTGTTAAAGAGCGGGTTCTGACTCAGTGGGTCTGGGGAGGGGCCTGGGCTTCTGCTTTTCCAATTTGTCTCTAGGCAACGCTGCTGCCGCTGGTCTGGGGACCACATTTGCAGTGACCAGGTGAGGCTTATGCCTGCTGGCCAAGCCAAGCCTGCCCCGCATGTCCCCGCCTTCAGGTCTTTGCTCTGGCCGTCGCCGCCACCTGGCGGTCCCTCCCTCTGCCGAGCCTCTCTCCGAGCTCCTTGCCTTCTCGGGGCACCTCCGCCAGCGGGGGGCGGCAGGAGGGGCGTCCACTTACACATCCAGGGACTGTCTGCGCGAGAAGGATCTTTGAGATAATCTTGTTCAACTCCCTTCAGAGTTCCCAGGTGCTTCTGTGGCAAGAGCTAAAATCCCAGCTCAACCCGGCTGAAGTGAAAAAAATTAAAATAAACACAAAAAAATAAATGATTGGCTCTTGTAAATAAAAATCCAGACATAATTACCGAAGCAGTGTTTGCAATGGTCAAAACCCAGAAACAACCTACGTGTCAACCAGGGGGCCTGGCTAAGAAAACGGTGGTCGGTTCTTCTTCTGGAATGCGCCGGTCCTGATAAAAAGGGTGGGGAGGACTGCCTAGCTGACGTGACAAGTCTCCAAGATTTATTATTATGAGAAAAAAGCAAGCACGGAATGATATGTACAACATAACACCATTTATTTAAACACACACACACACACACACACACACAAAATCTGTCTTTTCTCCAAGCCTGTATAAATTCGCATGACTCCATAGAGTAAGGCAGAGTTCTCAGCCAGGACACCATGGACATTCGGGGCAGGTGGGC
Source organism: Mormoops blainvillei (assembly GCA_004026545.1). NCBI lineage: Eukaryota > Metazoa > Chordata > Mammalia > Chiroptera > Mormoopidae > Mormoops > Mormoops blainvillei. Next base: position 55,982 of record PVJD01006352.1, read on the forward strand.
TCTCTGTCATGGGGGCTGCGGTGTGCTTTGTAAAATGTTTAGCAGCATCCCTGGCTTCCACCTGTTAGATGCCAATAGCACCACTCCCTCAGGTATGATGGCCAAAATGTCACCAGCCATGGCCAAAGGTGCCCTGGGGGCAACATCGCCCCTGTTTTCGAGCCACTGGAATGAGGTCTGGACACACCCATTTCAAAGATAAACAAGATCAGTTACCTCTGGGGGCAGGAGAACACTTGGGAGGGAGATGGAGGTTTTTCATTCATTACTAATGCGTTCATTCATCTAGCTCATACATATTTATTAAGCACCTACTATGTGCCAGACACTGTGCCAGATACTAGGGAGACAGCAGGGGGGAAAAAGAGAAACAAAAATCTCTGCCCAGCTGGATCTGACATTCTTGAGGGGGCGACAGGCAAGAAACGAGTAAGACATCAGTACGCGAGGTTGCTAAGTGCTAAGGAGGAAAATGAGGCGGGAAGGACCTGGGGAGGTCTGGGGCCAAGGCGGGGGATTCACAGCCTCGAGTACAGTGTTTGAATTTCCTAGAAGGAGAACCTACCCATGCGTTATTTGAGTGGTTTTAAAATTCTTTAGAGACCAGGTGGGCTGAGCTGGCCCAGCTGGCGCCCCGTAGTTGGGACGGCCTTCGAGAGGCTGCCCTCTGGGGTCCGGGCAGCAGCGGGCCCCAGGCCTCCCTTCGTTTCCTGTCCCCCGAGGTTCAGACAATACACTCCTCGGCCACACATCTGGCAGCTGGCGGTGCAGCTGCGTGTACGGAGGGCTCATGGCACACTTCTGAGGCACCCTCCTTGGCCTTGGCGGGCCCCTCCTGTCCATCGTCAAAGGACAGTCGTCACTTCTAACGTATCACTGTAAAAATAATGATAATGGCTCCGGAGGCCCTGGAGGCCGGGCGCTGCTACCTCTCCGACGCCCTAGAGCCCCTCTCCTCTCACCGGCAACCCCGCGGACTTTCCCTCCGCCCCTCGAACGACTCCAGCTTGCTCCTGCCCTGACCACTCCATCTGTATCCCAAGTTCTTTCTCTATCCTATAGGAAAACATGGCATCGGGTCTAAAATGGACTATTTAATTTCTGACCTCTGACTTGGGTGTTATTCCTGCCTCCGTTCCCCACGCCCTGGTGTAGACCAGTGAGAAGAGGTGCGAAGACGAACGGCAAAGTGGCAAGGACTTGGGTCTGGAGGTGCCCGGCCCTGCTCTGAACTTGGTTCTTTCCCTACAATCTGTTCTACAAGCCTCAGCTCTCCCACCCTCAATGGAAGCAGAACGGCACCCGCCTCCCAGGCTCCTGGGGCAGTGGGTGGCCAGGTCGCGTGTCAGTGTGGTTGGGCTCCGGTGCCCAGTTATCCAGCCAAACACAAGCACAGGTGCGGCTGCTGTGAAGGTGTGGTTAACATCTCCAGTCTTGACTACGCACAGGAGATGGTCCTGGATCACCTGGGTGGGCCTGATCCAGTCGGCTGCCTCAGAGCAGAGCTGAGATTTGGAAGACCACGTTGGTGTGTCCAGCCTGCTTGTCCCAACGGCTTGTCCGCAGATTTCAGACGTGCCGAAATAGACTCCACTGTCACGTAAGGCAGGCCTCACCATCTGTCTCTCTCTCTTCCTCTGTCCCTGGTTCTGTCTTTCTGGTGACACCTTGACTGATTCAGGAAGGATAAATAAGATAATACTTAGAAAGTCTGGCACATAGTAAATGCTCAAGAAAGCCCAACACCGTTATTCTTCCCTTCCCTAACAGAGCAGGTCTTGTCTTCAGGCCACCCTGAGACCAGCGGTCATGGTTGAACAGACACCAGCCCTGGAGCCAGAGGACACTGGCTCAGGCTCAGCACCTCCCCCATCCCTTCCTACCAGTGGGTCTCCCCTGTGCTCACATCCTGCATCTGTAGGATTACAATATTCTGCAGGTTTGCTGTGATTTTTTTTAAATGTTGTTTTTTTAATTTTTATTGTTTAAAAATTTAAAAAAAATTTTTTAGCGAGGGGAAGGGAGAAAGAGAGGGAGAGAAATATCAATGTGTGGTTGCCTCTTGCACGCCCCCTACTGGGGACCTGGCTGCAACCCAGGCATGTGCCCTAGACTGGAAATCAAACTGGCGACCCTTTGCTTTGCAGGCCGGCACTCAATCCACTGAGCCACATCATCCAGGGTGGTTTGTGGTGATTTGATGCCATCCTGACTATGGGACACCTGGGACGCCAGATATATTTGACAGAGCCTCATGGGCTTCCTTCATGTGTGCCCATTTACTCACAGGTCATAGGTTCAGCTGACTTGCGCTGGGCATTATGGGGATTATAAGTCACACGGAATCCAGGGCATGACGTGGTTTGTCTCTGCACACGGGCACATTTGAACTAAGCCTCTGAACTAAGATACACCCTCTCCCTGGAGATCACTGGACGCGAGGGAGCCAGGAGGGAGGGAAGGTGGAGCTGGCCTGGAAGCCTCTGAGCTCAGGATCATGATGACCCAGTAATTTTCCTCCAAGATCAGAGCTCTCAGGATTAAGTCCTATCCATCCACCCATTCCTCTTTGCATCCATCCACCTACCCATCCAACCATCTATCCAGCGACCATTTATTGAGGACCTACTACGTGCCTGCCCTGTGCAGATAAGGGACAGGGTCAGGACTAGACAGCCCCCTCTCAGCCCCCAGCTTCCCTCCCTCCGGCGTCCACCCTCTTCTTCTCTGGAAAATCCCTCTCCGGGGAGATCCAGGGAATGAGGAGGAGCTCAAGGGGGACAATGGAGCTTCAGTGGCCCCATTGCAGAGGCCCCTCCCACCCTGCAGACCCACAGTAAAAGTGAAAACCGGCGGTTTTCCTCCCAGGACAGAGGCCAGTGGGCCTGGGGCCAGGTTCGGCTCCTGGAGCATCAGAGCGGCTGGTGGTGAAAATGTTTCCGTTGGAAGGCTTCCATTTCAGGGTGTGTGTGTGGTGGAGGGGCATCGCGGGGAGAATGAGCGGACAGAAAGTATGTGTGTCATGAGGTAGGGGAGAGGGTGATGGAGACCGACAGAGACACACAGATGAGAGAAAGAGAGACAGAAACAAAGAGCCAAAGAAAGAGATAAAAAGACAATACAGAAGTAGAACAGCGATGAGAAAGTCGGGGCAGAGAAACGGGGAGACTGAGAGAGAAAGGAGGCATGAGCGTCTGTGGGCTGCGAGGCTGTGCAGAGGACCCTGTCCCTCCTGGCCTCAGACCGGGACCCCCACTGCCCTCAGGACAAGCCCAACCTCCCCTCACCCCCAGCCTGTGACCGGACCCTGCCGCCCTCTCGGGTCCCTCCCAGAGCACTCGCGCCCCTCCCCCCCAACACTTCAGCACTGTTATGACCAGGCCACTGTTTCTCCCCGGCTTCCAGGCCTTCCCCCAGGCTGTGCCCTCTGCGGGAACCCCTTTCCTCCCCCTCTGTCCCCTGCTCACCCTGCAGGTCTCAGCCTAGACCCTGCCTCCCCCGAGAAGCCCACCTGAATCCCTGTCCAAGGGCAGGCTGAATGGATGTACGAAACCAGAGCTGGAAGGGCCATTAGAGTCCAGGGTTGTCAACTCAGACACCCCCGTGCCCCAAGACAAGAGGCAGAGATGGCTGAGCGGGCTGGGTGGGGCGGTGGCTGCTGCTCTCCGTCTCTAGTCGCCAGCTGCCGGCCTCTTTTGATGTCTCAAGAGAAGCCAGCAATCTAGTGCTTTACGAGAAGTTTCCCAGATTTTACGTGTTGGCAACTAATTTAAAACATGTAAACACGTCTGTGGGCAGGATGTGGCTGCAGGCTGTTGGTTTAAGACCCCCTGATTAATCCGACCCCTTGTGCCACAGATGTGGAGACTGAGGCCCAGAGAGGGTGAGCTGCCAGGCAGGCCAGAGAGCATAGAAAGTCTGGGGGCGGGGGGGCAGCGGCAAGCCTCCCCTCGGCCCCCCCGCTGCAGCCCAGCTGCCCAAGCTCAGGGCACAGGCTTGCCCACTCGGCCATGACCCCAAGGGAGGCCATGCCGCCTCCTGCTGCCAGGCCTGACAGTTCTGGGGTGAGAGACAGGTCACGAGACCTCTGCTCTTCCCGCCTGGACCAGGCCGTACCAGGCACTGAGATCAAGAGAATAATTTCAGGCCTAGGAAGCCGGAGCTGAGGGGGAAGGGGCGCACTCCCTCCTCACTTCAGTGACCTGGACACAACTCCGGCAGGGCTGGGCAGAGCGGGGAAAGGGATGGGCCTTGGATCGGTTCCTATCTGGAAAAGCATGCTCTTCACTGAGGCTGGGACTCTGGCCACCCTCAAAGATCCCGTTAAGCGGCTCCTAAGTGCCGGGCTCCTCTCAGCAGAGCTCGGCTGACTCCCTGACCTTGTCTCCCTCCATCTCCCACCCCTCCTCGCTCTGCCCCCGTCACGGTGGCTGCCGTGCTGCTCCTTGAACACACCAGGCGCCCTCCCGCCTCAGGGCCTTGGCACCTGCTGTACCCGCCTCTGAACGCTTTCCCCATTATCTAGACAGTTCACATCCTCACCTCCTTCAGGCCTCTGTTAGATGCGGCTTCACCCCATTTAAAACTGCAAACCATCCCAACGTTCTCGATCTTCCATCTGGCTTTCTTTTCTCCACCACACTAGTCGCCATCTTACCTATGTCCCACTTGCTTATGTGTGTATTAGTTTCCTGTTGCCGCTGTAACAAATCACACCTCGGTAGCTTTAAACGGCAAATATTCATGATCGTATAGTTCAAACTGGGTCTCATTAGGCTAAAATCAAGGGGCAACGTTGAGTTCCTTCTGAAGATTCTAAGAGAGAATCTGTTTTCTTGCCTTTCTCAGCTTCGACAGGCTGCCTGCACTCCTTGGCTTGTGGCTCCCTCCTCGTCCATCAAAGTCAGCACAGCATTGATCAATCTCTCTTGTGCTGCATCCCTGGCTCTGACTCTCCTGATACTTTACAAGGACCCTTGTGATTACATCGCTCCTGCCTCGTACTCCAAGTTCATCTCCTACCTCAATTGCAGCTGCTTAGCATCCTTCGTTGTAATTCCCCCTTGCCATGTACCCAAGCATATTCATAGGATCCAGGGATTAGGACCTGGACATGGGGGTCACACACACAAACACACACACACCCTGACACAGCACCAGGAGGGCACAGATCATTGTCCAGTACCTGGAACTTAGTCGGTGCTCAGTATATATTTGGTGACTAGATGGGTGGATGGGGTAGAATGCGGTGGCTGAAAGGAAGGGAGGCATGAAAAGTGACTCAGACACCCCCGGGCTCCTTGCCATCTTACTGATGAGGAGACCTTGGCTTTGAGACACCCGCCATGCCTAGGGCTGGGGAGCTGGGACTTAGCCGCTTGCCTTGCCACGCAAGCCAGAGCACTTCCAACGCCTATGCCCGCAGAGGCAGGGTGGGCCTGGGTGGTCTCACTCCCTCATCACTTAGCTCAGCCCATTCCTGGAAAGCACTGAGTGTCTCGTTTTTCTATCAGGCCCTGGGCTCTGTGGGAGCCATAGAGAGCAGACCAGAGGTCGGGGCAGCTCAGACCGGGGAGGGTCGTGGCCTGGACCCATCTCTGTGTTCTCCATGACTCTCAAGAAATCCTCGCCCCACGCCATGCCAAGCCACATGCGCGGACAGCCAGGTAGCCGCCCGGGCCCGCCTGCCCATCTGGGGGCCTCAGCAGTTACCCGGCATTAGTCACGTAGCAGCTGGAGCTCTGTCCCTCCCTGCCCCAGTGTTGTCCCAGCTTCAAAGGAGACGGGCTCAGGCCCAGGTTTCCTCGTGACTGAAAAATGTTCCACCCTAAAGGATGTGGGCAAACAGTCTGCTGGAAATGAAGCAGAAATAAATGTCTTCTCAGCATGGCAGAGATGCTTGGCCACGTAGGGCAACCTGCAGAGACCTTGTAAACGGATTGGTGAATGAAAGAAATGAGAAGCAGAAGGAGAACGTATCTGTAGATTAAAGCCACTCGGGCACAAAATAATGCTACTAGTCTTATACAGACACATATACACCCAGGGATAGATGTCATGGACCTGGGCATCAAGAACAAAGGAAAAAATAAAAAAAAATGTTCAAGCAATATGATAAAATAAAATAAAACAATGGAAGTCCTTGACATAAACCAATGATAGCATGTTGAACTCGGCAAGCAAAAGGTGTCATCTTTACTCTCAATTTAAGAGAGAGGTTTAAATTGTACCAAGATATTGGGTGGCCAAAAAAATCCATTTCATTTTTTCCTGAAAATAAAGGACACATTTTTCATTTTCACCAATAACTTTATGGATTTGGATAGTTTGAGTACGTCGGCTGTCTCCCGCCCGGTATGAAGCTGATTGTTCTCAATTAATGTCTCGATTTGATCGCTATCGACTTCAGCTGGTTTAGCCAACAGTAGCACATCGTCCAGTGGGAAATCTCCAACACGCAACTTCGCAAACCCCTTTTGATGTGTCCGATCAGTCACAGACCTTTTCCACATGCTGCACAAATCTTTTTTTGCGCTTCAGTTGCATTTTTACCTTTCTTGAAATAATAAAGCATAACACGCCGAAAATGTTGCCCATTTTCTTCCATCTTCAACGTTAAAATGGCTACACAAAAATTCACCAGTTTTGGTAAGTCTTTAAAAAAATGCACGCTGATATGACAGCCGTCACAATACAATCTAACAAAACTGTTTCGGATGAAGTTAAATGCAACTAAGCACTACTAGAGCCATCTTACAGGAAAAAAACCAAATGAACTTTTTTGGCCAACCCTATACATGTCTTATCTATGTGTTTAAAAATACGTAAATTTTAAAATGTAATCTTAGAAAAGCAGAAAAACAATGCTGATTTATCACAACATTTAAACAATGAAATGCAAACAATGAGATAAAACCACTACTATTAATCATTGACAAAATAATCTTAAATGTTGACATGCTTTTGTATTGTTTGAACTTGTATGACAGGTTGCGTGACTTGAAATTAAACCAAAAAGCAGTCTTTCTTTTTAAGTCAGAGACAAGCAAAGAGGCTGTCGTGGTTGTAAAGGCAAGTGGCCTAGACAGGCAGTGGAGATAGGGAAGTGGCTGGTTTCAGGAGACAAGTACTGGGGACGGGCGCACAGGGAGGCAGAGGTGGGAGGGAGGGGGTGCCATGAGCTTCCATCCCCGAGTCCACCCTGGGCCTGTGCATCCGTCCTGGTCAGGGCAGGGCTGGGCACGGAGGCCTAGACAGGGACACCTGGGGTTGTGGTGAGAAACTCAGTGATTGGGGTCCTAGAGCAACAGGAGTCGGTCCAACGGCCCCAGATATTAGGTCAGAGCAAAATTAATGGGGAATGTATTCTGTTTCAAGAACTGCAGGTATACGTGGAGTTCTGGCATCTGGATTCACTGCTGAGGAAGAAGAGGCTGATGATGACGACGGTGGCCTGATGGTGATAGTGATTTACAGTAACAGTGATAGTAACGGTGGCCAGCACTTGGTAGCACTTACTAGACACCAAGTGTTTTACACATGTAAACTCGTTGAATCCCCTAGATGGGTGTTGTCATCCCCATGGCACAGATAAGAACACTAAAGCACAGAGAGATGAAGTCACTTGCCAAGATCACACAGCTTATGTGAGGTGGAGAAGGGCAGGGCACACAACCGAGCAGAAAGAAGGTCTCTTCGCCCCAGGGCCCCAAAGCCAACCTTCCTCGGTCCTTCCACCACTCCCGCCACCAGTGCGTGGACAACCGCAGCAAAAGGAAAAGAGAGAGGGCCCCTTTCCCCACATCCGTGCCAGCAGTGGGTGTTACGGTTCCTCCCAACCTGATGAGTAAAGGAGCCCCTCCCTCTGGCCCCCGGAAGGTCGTGGACTCTGAGAAGAAAGTTATGGTTGGATAAGTGATCTTGGGGATGCGAGAGGAGTGCCTGGCACGGGTGGACAGCCCCCAAATGGTAGCCCACACCATTCGGGGGTGCTCATGTGGCCCGACCACAGCTCAGCCAGGCGAGACATGCAGTCTCAACGGTCCATCCGGGCTTCTCTCCCAGACACAGCCCGCCCGCCCCACCTCCGGAAAGTTCCAGGGCCGTGGCCGGCTTGTCCCATTGGGACCTGGCGGCAGATTAGCCCATAATTTTAGCTGTTCTCTTCCCTAAAATTATTTCCCATCTGGAAATGGTTTCCAAACCCTGCCCAGGAAGGAGTTGGTGGTACAGGGAACATTCTTCTATTACAAAGAAAAAAAATAATAAGTCCAACCACTGAGTCCCCATGGCTCAGGCTCTAGAGGCCAGGCTAAGTGCCAGTTGTATACCCTGCCTGGAGGGAGTCTGCCAGGGAGGAGCGGAAGGTGAGAGGGACAGTCGGGGCTCTGCTCCCAGGATCGCCTGTCCCATCTTAGGCACAGATGGGGGTTTCGATGTAGGGTCTGCGTGGGCCTGGGTGAGCCAGGGAGAAGGATTTGGCCTGGGGTTGAGGGAGAAGGATTTGCCCAGCCACTGAGGGCTGTTCTAAGTCACATAGGACATTGGATCACAGAGAGGTCATTTTCTGTGCAGGGATTTTCCTGCGGCTGCTCTGAACATCTCAAGAGACGAAGCTCCCTCCCTGTCAGCATCTCCTTATCACCTCCCTAAGTCTCTCTTTAACAAAACTCCAGCAGCCCTGTTTCCCCACAGGGCGAGCAACAGCTTCTGGAAAAAACACAACAATGTTATTTAGCTTCTACTGTATTTATTTCCATCCTCATCTTCCCCTTTTTATCAATGATACAGGTTTTCTGTTTCTGCTAATGGTATAGTATAATTTCCTTTGTACAGAAACAGGTTTGATTGGAAAAAAAATAAAAGTGAGTGAGGAGTTCATTTAAAATACAGATTAGGGAAGGCAGAGCACAGATAGCATGAAACTCAGAACCAACTGGAGTTTGGGAGATGCAGGTGCCACAGGTAAGAGGGCAGACTCTAGGGTCTGCGGGCCTGGGCTTGTATCCTGGTTGTGAGCCTTGTGGGCTGTGTGCTCTTGGGCAGATCACTTGCCCTCTCTGAGCGTTGGTTCCTTACCTAGAAAAAAAAAAGGCAAATAATAGCACTTCCCTCATATAGTTATTTCTGGGGATTCAATCAGACAGTGCTGGGGAAACCCTCCTCACAAGGCCAGGCACCTGAAGACTTGGGACTGTCGTTCATTCAGCCAGAACTCAGTGAGCATGTCCCCTGAATTCAGGGCATTTCCTCAAAAACAGCAAAGCATGGAGGTTCCAGAGCAGCTTCAAATTTCAGCCCGCCACTTACTGGCTGTCTGGGCAAGTTGCCCCACCACAAAGGACATCAATTGTCCTTGGAACCTCCCACAGGAAGTGGAGGGCCATCTGCCAACATCCCGTGGAATCCTGTGTGTCCTGTGTCTGACCCCAGCGGTCAGCTCTGTCTCTAAGTCTCCAGTTGAGCCCCACCGTCTCTCTGCCTCATCCTGCTTTCCTCCCTTTTTTTTTTTTTACGCCATCTTAGCCAGACTCATCTATTGCAGTGCCTCGAGCCACCCCAGGGCCTTTGCACACACCGTCCCTGCTTCCACCTGGGTAACTGTTGTTCCTCTCTGAGAAATCAGTAGGGTGTCTTCACATCCCCCTGAGCCTGGGTCAAGCCTCGTCTCTCGGGGCTCCCCCAGCCTCCCAGTTCTCTGATATTGTCTCATTCTCTGATATGGAGGGTCCATGAATGTTTTAAACAGCTACCTCCTCTGAGTAATGGGGCAATAACAGTAGCTGCCTCATTCTAGTTGTTGCGAAGGCTAAATGAATTAACATCCATGGGAAGTCCTAAGGTCAGAGTCCAGAGCATGATGCTCAAAGCAGGACAGGAGAAAGTCACCTCCTGGTAGGATGGGGCCTCTCAGACCAGGGCCTGGACTAGGATGAGACACATGAGGTGCAAAATTTGAGAAGGTGCTTATGCTTGGGACTGTGCAGACCCAGTTCTGTGAGAGAGTCCTCCCGGATCTCTTCTGCTCCCTGCTGGCCATTCTGCACAATGACAGCCCTTTCCTCTGCTCTCACCTGTTTCTAACTCTCACCTCCACAGTGGGCTGGAAGGAAGTCACCTGACTAGGTTGGAGGGACGGGTCCTGCCTCTGCCAGTGGAAGCCTGGGTTTGATCACCAGTAAAGTGGGGTAGAAGAGCCCACTTCACAGCATGTGGTGAACAGGAAGCCCACCTCAACCATCAATGTCTTTCAAGCAACTCCAGCATTCAGTGAACAACTACTATGTACCAAAGACTAAAGATGACTGAGCCATGAGCCCTCCTATCCAGGGGTTTGAGAAGTGGAGCGGGGTGGACAGGAGGAAAGATGATTGATGGAAGGCACTAGCCCTATTAAGCACTTATTAGGCATCACATACTGTTCTAAACACTTGTGCATTAACACATTTAATGCTCTCAGAACAGATGAGGTGGGTACTACTTTTAATTCCTGTTAGGAAGCCGAGGCCCAGGGAGGTTAACTAACTGTCCGATGTTAAGCAGGCTCAGTGGTGGAAGTGGGATTAGAACCCACAAAATTCCAGTGTGAGACCAGAATGTTTTGCAGGTCATCCATCCATTTAGTCGACAAATTGAGCACCTGCTATGTACCAGGCCCAGGGCTGGATTCTGGGAAAAGAGTAGCGCCTGAACAGACACAGCCTCTGTCCCCATGGAGGTGTTCACACGGAGGAGATGGATAATCAGTAAGATAAGGGGGTAAAATATATACACTTAGTGTCTTGCTGTATATAAAAAATAGCATGCAGAAAGAAGAGGGGGGTTGGGGTGGGTCTCCATTTTAAATAGTGGATTGAGGGCCCGGTGGGCCATTTAGGGGCTGTGGTTTTCACTGTGAATGTGAATGAGGTGGGAGACGTTGGGGGAGTTCTGAGCAGGGGATGAACACAGGGTGAACATAGGGCATCCAGGAGGGTGGGACAGGCTGGGGGATGGTGCCCGGAGCAAGATCAGGAGTTCAATTTCAGATGCATCCACTCTGAGTTGCCTGTTAGTGTGGATGTGGCATTTGGACTTACCCGAATAAGACATCTCACGTTGACCTGGTACACTGAACCCTGCACCAACCTGCAATCGCTGCTGCCCCTGCCGCTGCCGTCGACATTATTACATGAACACTGGACGGATCATTTCCGAAGCCATGGCCCCTTAGAGGGTTGCGGCAGTGTCTCAATTTAGCCACCAGGTGGCGCCAGCGCACAGCGGGCCGACCCTTGATGGCTCGCAGGGTACCTAGGCCTCCACGCTGGGATCTCAACTGGCCGTGTTTGGACAGGAACATTCCCTGTGGTTGGCCCAGTCCCGTGCATTGTAGGTCTTTTGGCAGCATCTCTGGCCTCCACTCACTTCATGTCAGCAGCACACCCCCACTCCTAGTGTGAAAACCAAAATTGTCTTCAGAGTTGCCAAGTAAACCCCTAGAGGGAAAAAAATCGTCCAAAAGCAGTTAGAGACCCTGCCTTGGAGCCTGCTAACGGCGTCCATTTGCTGAGCACCCACTGTGTGCCCCAGTCTGCTCTCCTCTCCGGCTCACAGCCCCGAGGACCTAGCACCAGTAGACACACAGGGTGGGCCCCCAGATGATGGCCAGGTAACCCTTCAAGACAGCGAACCACCAAAAGTCAAGTTCACTCACTGCACGGGGGAGAGGAACCCTGGGCACGATCCAGGTTGTGCCACTTATTAGCTGTGTGACCTTGGGTAAGTCACTAGCTCTCTGAGCCTCAGGATCCCCGTATGTAGAAAGAGATAGGAGTCCATTTTGGAGCCAAGTCCCAGGCTGGGGTCTGGGCTCCAGCCGTGGCAAGGCCACCATCGCTCCCAGGAGCTCACAGGCCTGGGCAAACAGCACCTGCAGCGTGACTAATGCACGTGCTGCTGCATACTGAACGCCAACACTTCTGGAAGCTTCCCCTCCTACGTTGTCTCTGTATCATCACCTGATATACTCTATTTTTCTCATCCCTCTGGTTTATCATCAGGCTCTCAGCTGAAGCACATGAGCTCCCTGAGGGCGGAGACTTTTGCCAAGGTTGTTCACAGCTGTGTCTCCAGCACCGGGACTGTGCCAGGTGCACAGTAGGGACTCCCTTTGCTTGAGTGAATAATTTTCTTCTTCCTTTTTTGCTCCCATATAGTCCATTCTCCACAGGCAGCCTGAGGGACCTTGTGGAAACCTACCTCAGATCATGTCCCTTGGAACTCTTCTCACTCAGAGGAAAAGCCAAAGTTTTCCCCATGGCCAATAAAGACCCTCACCCCCACCCTGCACCAGTCTCATCGCCTTCATCTCATCACGCTCAGTTTTCACTCAGTTACTCTGTGCCTGACACACTGACCTCCTTGCAGTCCCTCATACATGTCAGCCTATTCCTACCCCAGGACCTTTGCACGTGCTGTTCCCAATTCTTAGAACTCTCTTTGCCCCAGATATTGTCATGGCTCCTCCCTTTCTTCCAAGTCTCTGCTCAAATGTCATGGCCTCACAGAGGCTCCCTGTCCCAAACACTCTCTACCCAATTACCTGATTATTTTTATAGCACACGTCACTAGCAGAAAGGATCTTGTTGAAATATTTGCCCCTTTGTTGTTGGTCTCCCACACCCAACGGAAAACGCCCTGCCCTCTTGGAGCTCACGCTCTAGCGGGCCAGATGGTCAGGAAGGGCCTCTTTGGAGCAGGGACCTTTGAGTTGTGGCTGAAAGGATGACAAGGGACTGGTTGTGGGAAAAACTGAGGGAAGGTCTTTCCTGGCAGGAGGAATAGCAAGTACAAAGGCCGGCAGCTGCTCAACCCCCAGGGGCCCGCCTTAGAGCTCACGTGTCAGGCAGGCTTTGTTATTTGGGTGGTGGGCTCCCAGGCCATGCACAGCTGCAGGCCGAGAGCCCCTGAGTCGTCAGGAAGCCACATAGTGGGGACAGGGGCTGGGCTAGACCTGGCCACACAAAGGTCCATCGACGGCCAGATGGAAAGGGTCGGGGGCAGCCTAAGCGGGTGGCTCTGCCGTCAGCTCGCAGGAAGCTCTGGCTGGGAATGATTGACAGTCCAGAGCTTCCCAGGAGACGGCAAGTTTCCCTAAATGAGGGAGAGAGATGCAGGCAGCCTGGCCGCTCGGACATGCAGGGCAGCTGTGCAGGGCCTGTGCGGTCCCGCAGCCCCATTCTAAATCCACCCCCACACCTTGACAACTCGGGGGCCTTGGCACGTCATCCCGCTCGTCGAGCTTCAGTTCTCTCATCTCTAAAATGGGGTGAAACCAAGGACCTCCCTGACCAGGACAGGGTGGGGCCACCTGCGTGCGAGAGCAGCGGGAACCAGGTGGCCAGCTACGGCGGTCGGCCGCAGCGACAGCTGCTGTGGTTTAACTGCGGTGTCAGATGTGGCGGCCGGCCCTGGCGGCCCCAAGCGTGAAGACCAGAGTGGCTCAGGTTTCTAGTTCAAAGAGGCTGCTTTTGACTCAGACTTCGTGCGTTCTAGCCTGCGGTAAGTCTGATCGCCCCACTCTGTGCCTCAGTTTCCCCATCTGTAAGACAGGGATACTGAGAAGCCTTACCCAGGGAGGACTATAAAGCACCCAGCATGGGGGTCTGGCACTGAGGTTACAGAACAGACCAGGGCTTCGGAGGGAGGCCTCAGGAGGACAGGCGGGAACTGTAGGGGCATGTTCCCCACAGGCTGGTAACAGGAGGGTTTCTGGAAAGGCCCAGCTAATAGCTAAGAACAGCAGAGCAGAGACATGAAGAATGCATCTGGGCTTAGCCTGCTGGGTCCGAGTCCACTGTACTCTCTGCGTGTCCTTGGGCAAGCTACTAAACCTTTCTCCGCCTTCGTGCCTTTGTCTGTGAGACAGGGCTGAGATCATCCCTGCCGGACCATGGGGCAGGTACGTGGTCCTGACGAGAGAAAGTTCTTAGGAAGGGTGGCTGACAGGCTGAGGCCCAATCTGATAGCAGAACTGAAAAGTTTACCAGAGCTGCAAAGACAATGCGAATGTGACAGGGCCTGCAAGGGCCAGGAGACCTATCGGTGACCCTGTGTGGCCCTGTGAGCACTTTCACAAGCTTGGCCACAGGGTAGGATGGGAAAGAACAGGGCTGCTGGGGGTGGGAAACAGCACGGTGGGGGGAGTTGTGGCCTTTCGCGCCCTGGGAGGCCAGCGGGACCCAGATAACGGAGAGCAGACATGCTCAGATAAGGGGCGTGGACCTTGGCTGGGGCGCTAGGGACCCATGGAAGGTTTAGGACCGAGGGTCAAGCCGTCCTTCCCATGAGAGCTGGCACAGCTCGCCTACCCCACTACCTGGCTTCATCGCCGGCACCCAGCCTAGGGTCGCCACCCAGTAGGTGCTCAGAGAAATGGTTCTGAAAGAATAAAGGAAATAATGGGTGAGTGAGAAACCATCCACAAATAGCTGGCCCATTCCCCCACATAGCTCGAGGTGCCTTGAGGGCCTTAGAAATCGTTCTAGAAAAAATTACTGTAGCTAATATTTGTAGTGCACCTACTATGTGCTAGGTATCAGGAAGTACCAAGAACTAAACAGATGTAGCTCCTGTGTTTGCAGAACTCACATTTTAGGGGCAGATAAGGAACAGATAGACAAATAAATATGATTCTTTCAGATAGTCTTCAGTGCCATGGAGTAAATAAACCGGGAGTGTGAGACAGTAAGCAGGTGAGTTGAAGGAAGGGTGGTGGGAACAGCTGAGGGAGGGGAGGCCAGGCAGAGAGAGCAGCCCCGGCAGATGTCCTGAGGCGGGAATGAGCTCAGCGCGACGGAGGAGCGGGAAGATGCCCGAGTGGCAGGAATAGAGAAAAGAAGGGAGAGAAGAGCCCTGCAAGGCATTGTGGGATAAGGAGGCTGGACTTCCTCCCAAGTGCAATGGACACCTCTGGAGGGGGCTGAACAAGGGGTGTGGCTTGATCTTATTTGCATTTTAAGTCCTCAGAACCAAAGGGCTTAACCATTGTTGTGATTATCCCATTCTACCTATGGGAAAACTGAGGCTCTAGAGCTCTAATGATTTGTCTTAAGTCACACAGCTCCTAAGAGGCAGAGCCAGGACCCAACCTGTGTGTCTCTGGGGCCTGCAGGGCTGGCAGCAAACTGGGAGACGCCTGCTGGGCCCCGCGCAGGCCCCCTGAAGCACAAGGTGGGGCCCAGAGCCAACCTCGAGAAGGCAGGAGCCACCCTGGGCAGGTGTCCCTCCCAGGGCCTGTCCTTGGCATTCTGCCCTAGTGGCTGCTAAGTGCATCCGCGCCTTTCCACTCCCCAGGCACTCCCGGCCACTGCCACCTGGGCTGAATGCCCCACAGGGGACCGCGTGACCAGCCGTCACCCGATCCGCCCTCCTCCCTTTGCCCTGTGGCTTCGGCAAACACCCAGCTGACTCTGGACCCACAATGCACCTGCTATCTGGCCCAGCTCCCAGATCTGCAGCGCCTGCCCCCTCTTTGTACAGCACCATGCGGGGTCCCAGACAGTTGCTGGTTCAGGGCCCAGGCGGGAGGGTAGAAGGGAAAGGCAGGTACACATGTGGGTACTGGGGACCTGTGGGCCCCACAAGCCCAGACTCCTGTGGGTGGGGCCGAGGCAGAGGCTGGATTATCAGAACCCCGGGGGCCCAGGCCCCACACAGATAACAAGACCCAAGAAGAAGGAGTCTCCTGCAGCAGAACTTGGCTTCTATAAGGGAAAGAAAGGTAAGGGGGAAGGAAGGAGGGGAGGAAGGGACGGAGGGAGGGAGGGAGGGAGGGAGGGGGAAGGAGGCTGGGAGGGAGGGAGGAAGCAAGGAAGGAAGGAAGAGATTCTAGAACTAGCATCTCATTTAATCCTCATAACAACAAATGGTGATGATGATACCCATTTTGCAGAGGAGAAAACTAAGACTTAGGAAGGAAAAGTGCTTATTCAAAGCCCCCAAGCCAGAAAGCAGCAGAGCCAGATCAAATCCAGGCCTGTCTCATTCCAGAGCCCCTTTGACCCAGCCTGGCAGCCCCCCTGATTGTGAACTTTCATTTCCCCTCAAAAAAGTACAGCCATCCGGACGGAGCCTCCAGGGGCCAGTCACACCCGGTTGTGAACCTTGGAGCAAGGTGGGCCTGGTGGAGCCTGGTGGTCTCCCTGGGGACAGCCCAGGACAGTCACAAACCGAGGTGTCAAACATCAAAACTGCCTCTCTGCTGGTGCCTGCTCTGCCCCAGGGAACTTACCCAACTCGGGACAAACCCACTGCAACATATAAGTCACCTGGGGCCTGGGGGGCCCATTTGGAGATGTAAAAACGGAGGCCTCAAACGTCCCTGCAACTTGCCCAAGGTCACACCAGGAGAGCACAGACACAGCTGGCAATAGCCAGGACACAGCCCCAGCTCATTCCCTCCCTCCTGCCCACTCAGGGGAATTTTCCTAGCATTCGCCTCTTTGGACAGCCTCAGTTTCTCCCTCTCAGGGCCCCATCATCTTCCCACGGGCGCCCCATCTCTCCACGATGGTCCCACATCAAGTCTCTCGTGGGCGTGTCCACCCTCCCTGACCAGCTTCTCACCCCAACCGCTCCTCAGGGTCCTCCCCCCAGGTTTCCACCCTCTGTGCTGCCACGTGGCTCTTGGTGTCGCCATCTCTGCTGCCAAGCCCGGCTATGTGGCATTCCGTGCTCGGAGTCACCTCTTCGCAGCGTTCCCGCCAAGCTCCGCCTTTGGGCCCCCACTGCCACCCTGGCCACACCCTTGGTAGCGTTACCCCTTCCGCGGAGGCTGTAAACAAACGTGGGCAAGGAACCTCACGTGTCCATCAGCATCCTGACCTCTCCTGACCTGGGCTCGGGACCTGAAGATCTATCTGCCCATTTGAAACATCCTAAAAAGACACCTTGATTTCCTCAAATACTTATTCCTGCCTCCATCCCCAGCCCCAACCTCCAGCCTTTGCTCCTTGTAATACCACCCAGTGGCGCAAGCTCCAAAGTTAGGCATCGCTCCTGAATTCCTTTGTTTCCATCACTTCCGCCTCGCAAATATGTCCTGCTTCGTCCACTCGTCTAATTCCAGTGCCAGCGCTCTGGTCCCAGCCACCAGCATCCTCACCTATGCAGAGGCGGATTTAGCGGCGGGCACACCGGGCGTGCACCCTGGGCGCCGACTTCCAAAGGGCCCCGCAAAACCCCAACTTTACACTTTTTTCTAATGACACCAAGTTTGGTTTCGTATGTGCAACTTTAATCACGTACAAGTTTACTATCAGCGGTAAAACCTGATAGTGTGTTTAAATATTTTCTTCTGTGCCCGGGGCCTCAACCAACCTTAATCCGCTTCTGGGCCCAGGGCGAGTGCCGCTAAATCCGCCTCTGCACCTATGCGCTCCTTGCTGGCTTCTCTGTTACCACATTTGCTTTTCACAACGGTCAGAGAAAACTGTTACAAATTTCTGGTCTCTGCTTGCAGCAGCGGTACGAGGACAGAGTACAAACTGCGGCGGCTGGAGTCACAGCAGGACAGGCATTTAGAAAGTTTCTGCCCCTCTTTGACCGAGTACTGGTTGGAAGGTGTGCTGCAGAAACTGTAACCAAAGGAGGCATTTTGGTTCCAGAAAAATCTCAAGGAAAAGAAGTGCAAGCAACTGTAGCAGCTGTTGGGTTGGGATCCAAAGGAAAGGGTGGAGAGATTCAACTACTTAGCATGAAAGTTGGAGGTAAAGTTCTTCTTCCAGAATATGCAGGTAGTAGTTCTAGACAGCAAGGATTATTTCTTATTTAGAGACTGTGACATTCTTGGAAAGTATGTAGACTGAAATAAATCACTATTGAAATGGCATCACGTGACGCAGCCCACTCCATTGAAGTACTGAAATCTTTCATCATGTAAACAATTTCCGTGTGTCTTTTATAATAAACTAAGGATATCCAAACTAATGACATCCAGTGTCTTTTAAAACTAAGTTTCACCATACTGGTATAAACATTTTCAAATAAAAAATATATATATAAATGATAAAAAAAAAAATTTTTTTTAAACTTAAATCAAAACATGCCACGCACCTGCTGAAAACCTTCCAGGGGCCTCTGGCTGCCCTTCCAAAAACTCCAGAATTTTCACCATGGCCTGCAATGCCCCATCTTTGCCTCCTCCCTTCCCCGTCAGCCATACTGTCTTCCTTTCATGCTAACAAGCCAAGTTCTTTCCTTCCTCAGGGCCTTTGCACTTGCTCTTCTCTCTTCCCAAAGCACTTCCCTAGTCTTGTCATAATGTCCTCTTTTCTTATAAATCCTAACCTTCCCTCCCTGTGCTTTGTTCGCTCTCAGCCTCATCACTCTGTGCTGTCCCAGCTCTCAACACGCCTGGGACTCACTTTTTTGCTTGATTATTGTCTATCTACCCCTTCTCCCCAGAATGTCTTGTTCGCTGCTGTAGATGGAAACCAGGTATGCAGAATGGGGCCTGGCACATAGTAGATGCTCAACAAATATTTGTTGGAGGGACACATGCAGGATGAATATGTAACCAGATAAACAAACCTAAACCTCACCTTTAATTATGCCACACCCACTCTCAAAAACCTTCCTTGGCTCCCCGCTGCCTATAGGCTAGACAGCAAACTCTTCTTTACCCATTCAAAGCTTTCTGACCTAGTCCCAAATAGGGTGCTCTCGGCATCCTCAGAAGAGAAACAAATCATTCATACGGGACCATTAGTCAGTGAGTGGGCTGATTAACTGTCTGCCTCCCCCGCCGCGGCCATGAGCCCCTTGAGAGCAGAGTCTCCACCGTCTTTGCCTCAGTATCCCGGCCCTGAGCTCCCACTCAGTAATATCAGAGAGCTATGAGGAGTAAGAGTTGAGTGGCGAAGTGAAAGTGGCCCTGCTGTGGTCCAAGAAGCCAGCCAATGAGAAGGCTCAGAAGCAAGAAGTTTCTGAGACCTGGGTGCTGAACTTTTCAAATTTAGAATCTGGGAGTAGTTTCACTGTTTCAAGTCACTGCTCCTAGTTTCAAGGTGTGTAAACATGGGTGCTTTGTGGCAACAGGGAAACTGAACACTATCAGAAGTCAGGGGTGGGGGGGTGGGGGGTGGAGCCTCTCGGGAGGGGGTGGTTTGAATAAAGACGTGACTCTTCAATTGTAAGAGCTGTGAGTGTCAGATTAGTAAAAAGACATTCACGTGATTTAAAGCCACGAAGAACCACAGCTCTTCGGTTTAGGCGACTTCCAGTCTTGCCGACATACGCCTGGCCTTTGTACACCTCTCAGTCCCTTCCAGACTCCAATCTCTTGCTTTGCAGGCAGGACGGAAACAGAGCTGTGTTGAAGGTGCTGTGTGACCTGGGGTGGGGGTGTGGCCCTCCCCTGAGTCCTCATCTCTGGAGAATGAGCTTGTGGCCGCAGAGTAGCATATTCTATTTTTATGGTTCTTCTAATCATTCCCACCTTGGGTGGGGTTCACTGGGGAGCGGACTCAGAGACAACTTTGCAGGTGGTTTACTGGGAGTCCCTGTGAGGGACCAGGGGCAGCGTGGTGGCACAAGGGGGCTGTTGGGCTGTTTTTGAACAGATTCATAAGTATCTCCTGATTCTGTCATTACGTCTCCTTACTCAGTCCTAATCTCGCTCTCTTTACTCTTTTCCTGAATTAGGTTTGCCAGGAGTTCCCTATTTTACGGCGCTTCTCCCCAAAAGGATCCTTTATAATTTATTTTAAATTTATCATTTCTCCTACTTGTTGTTCAGTCATTTCATTAGTTGCAGAATTTAGCCTGAATTTCTTACTCTTACTTTTTAAAGAATTATGTCTTTTGTTTTTTAAGTTAAATACTTCATTTGTTTTTCTTCTTTTTAATAGTAACAGGTTTTCAGGCTCTAAACTGCTTCTGGGGGAAGCAGTAGCTGCATTATTTATGCTTCGATATGAATGGCGCCTGCTTTTCTAGTCTAGTTAATTTGCCATTTCAGTTTTGGTTTTTTCCTGATTCTGGTTTTTTGTTTTTTGGGTTTGTTTTTTTTAAGAAGTTAAGAACTTGATGTCTCTTCTGAGAATTTATTCTTAATTACACTGGATTTGTGAAATGAGAGAGTGGATTGGAAAAAATCTCCCCTGTGAACCTTGACCTTGCCACTTACCAGCTCTGACTAGACCCAGTGACTTTGTCTCTTCGAGCCTGTTCCCTCATCTGTAAAGTGAGCACAACAAACAATTTCTCTGTAAGAGGAATCCGTGGCCATCGGGTCAAAAGTGAGGCCAGGCCACTTGTCCTGAAGCCGCCACTGCTTAGCAACTCGTCTTCACTTATGTTGTATGTTTATTGGCATGGTTTTGGGGGGCCTGGAAGCTATAGGGCTGGGACCCAAGACACCTTGTACAACCCTGAACCATCCTTGATGTTTCCAGTGACCATCCTGACAACACCTAGGCCTGATGTGAAGTCCGTGGTATATGACAGACACAAATGCCCCCTCCTAACCCGGTCCCCCTAACACCGCAGGAACGTGGTGGTCAGTGGCTCTCTTGTGATCATGATCACCGAGAAATGTTCCTATTTATCATCACCTGAGAATCACCTGCGAGGACAAACCGTCAAGTCATTTAGGTCACTTGTGAATTTCGCTTGCAGCCGGTCAACAGCTTCCGTGGGCGGTCAGGAGCCGCTGCCCCCTTCACTCACCACTCGCCACCCCTGTGCCCCTCAGCTCCCACTGCTGCTAGACCTGGCACCCACAGGCCCTGCTCCCTGTATTTCCAGGACATTGGTGGGTGGCTTGGTGAAGCAGTCAAATAGGAAAGAGGTCCCCGCTCTGTGGGGAGGCTGGGGCTGAGGAGCAGGGGAAGTGGGGTACAGGTCTGCTCTTCCTTCTAGAAAGAACAAGGACCACGAAAGATGGATCGGCAGCTGGATTCCACGTCTCCCTCCAGAACCCCACAGCCTGGGCAAGTGACTTCGCTTCCCTGGGACCCCATTTCCGGGGCAGTCAGATACAGAGAACTAGAACACACCAGGGCTGGTCCGTATTTCTGGAAGGACTAATTGAAAAGCAACACTTCTCCCTTTCTCCCCTTCTTTTTTCTTTCACTCAACAAATATGTTAACTCTATCTATTGCCAGGCCCTGCTCGGGATGGCGAGGAGAGCTGAGACGGCCCTCAAGAAGTTTACAATGCGGAGGGGAAGTATAGATCGTAACCAGAGAACGAATGAATGAACAAGTAGATTGCTCTCATGATGTGACATGAAAAGTAAATTACACAGGACTGGACGGCCGGCTACCCAGACTGGGTGTTCGGGGCAGACAGCGAACATGCGAAACCCAAGGAGGGCCCCCAGCAGAGGGAGGGGACAGGGACAATCCCCCAGAATTAATGTCCCCGAGTCAGCTGTAAACACACTCCAATTACTTACAACCTGACCTAAAAAAGTACCAGGCTCAAATACAAAATTTAACTGTTCGCACGTGAACCTGCATTTGTTAGACAAAAGGCTGGCAACATTTGTCTGTAAAGGACCAGGTAGTAAATATTTCAGAGTTCGGGGTGGGGGGCGGGGTACAGGTCTCTGTCACAACTACTCAATCCTGCCACTGTAACTTGAAGCAGCCAGAGACCATATGTCAACAAACAGGCCTGGCCGTGTGCCAGGAAAACTTTATTGATAAAACCAGGCAGCTGCCTGGCCAGAGTGTGCCAACCCTGCCCCTTCCCCCAAGTTGGGCTAAAGATTAATAGAAATATGAATGGTGAAGGAGGATCGCCGAACAAGGAAGAAGTCCAGGAAACATAAAACCAACAGTGCGTCCTGTCTGCTTGATCAACAGGTAACGCAACAGCAACAGCATGGGAGGGAGTCAAACCACCCAACAAGCATGAACAAACACATGCGGTCCTGTCAACACAGAGGGACAGGAAGTGGCAGTGGAGAGTGATTGACTGCACAGATGGAAAAGCAAGCCTGTCAAGTGGAGAAAGGACACACCACAGGAAGGACAGGCTGACTCAATATGAAACTGTCCCTTCTCTGATCCTGAGACAAGGTGAAGAGAGAGCTAACTGGAGGTTTAGGGCAATGGCGGGGGTGGGGACCATGGCATTTCTGTGTTTGTCATTCTACCTGAATAGATGATCAAAAATAGAATAAAGACAGATAGGTTTTGGGTTTGGTTTTTTTTTACAAATTAATTCAACAAATATGTAATAAGGGCCTATTACATTAGGGGCTACCGAGATTTAAAGGGGTAATGAAGGCAGTTCCTGTTAGAAAGGGTTGTTGAGAAGTAGCAATTTTTTACTTTTTTATTTTTAATTATGGTAAAATACACATAACGTAAAATTTACTGTCTTAACCATTTTTAAGTGTACAGCTCAGTGTTATGTGTTTAGTATTATATATTGTTGTGCAACCAATCTCCAGAACTTTTTCATCTTGTAAAAATGAAACTGTATACTCATTAGACAACTCCCCACTTCCCTCTTCTCTCAGTCTCTGGCAACCAACATTCTACTTTATGTTTCTACGTTTGACTGCTTTAAAAACCTCATCTAAATGGACTCACATGGTATCTGTCTGTTTTGCAACTGGCTTATATCACTTAGATAACACCCTCAAGGCTCACCCACGTTGTAGCATGCGTCAGAATGTCCTTCCTTATAAAGCTACACAATATTCCATTGTATGTTCTCCATTTTATTTATCCATTCATCTGTCAATGGATACTGAGGTTGTTTCCATTTTTTTGGCTGTTGTGAATAATGCTGCTATGAACGTGGATGTACAAATATCCCTTTGCGACCCCGCGTCTAGTTCTTATGAATATATACCCTGAGTGGAATTGCTGGATCACATGGTAATTCGATTTTTAGTTTCTTGAAGAAATACTGTTTTCCACAGCTTTTGCACCATTTTACATTCCCTTCGACAATACACAAGTGTTCTAATTTCTCTACATTCTCATCGACTTGTCGGAGGCAAAACTGTTTAGAACCGAAATCTTGGCTGCACCCTGTCACTCCCTAACATAGGAAAGTCCATGAAGTGGGTTTTGTCGGTCTGTCTGGCTTTCTTCCCAGCTAGCATGGAGAACATGGGCCCTATTTTGCTCACTGTTCAATCCCCAGCACCGAGTCCTGGACAAGTCTTCAGTATGACCTAAGGTACAGCGTAAGTGCTCAAATATTTGCTGAATGAATGAAAAAATGAACCTTCTCAATTTGACCAATAAAGAAGTCAGTGAGATAAGATAATGGGTGGAGAAAGAGCCAAACATGCCCAGCCCTGAATTCCAAATCTAGTGAAGTCACATTTCTCCTTGGAAAAGGGAGGTGACAGTGCTTCCTGCATTACAAAAAAATAAATGCCATGGCATACGTGAGTTTTCTAGCACAATGCCTGACACATTATAAGTGGTCAGTCAATGCAGGCTTCACTATACAGCAGCCTATATAAATACAAAGTACCCTTCCTATTAAAGTCTAATTCTTCAGACCAACTCACCCACAGGAGAAGTAAATTGGAGCCAAGATGTCTAGTCGGTGGCAAGATCATGGCATTTCTGTTCAAAGAATTATCTTAATGGAACTGAACACAAAATAATATCATAATAGAGAAAGGGACCATAAGGTTCATTTGCCAATTATTTAGGGACTTTTCTTTTGCCCACACTATTTTTTTTTTTGGCTGGAAGTCCACAGGGACATGCTCATGGCTACAGTGGATGGTTTCTCTCAGGAGAAAAAAAAAATTTGTAATTTTGGAGATAAGACTTCATATTGTAAAGATGGTAATCCTTCCCAAGTTAACAATTCGAAGTCATGCCAACCTTAACCCTACATATATTTTTACTAGAAATTGACAAAATGAATCTAAATTTCACTAGATTAATACATAAAGAATAGCCAAGAAAATTTGGATTATAAACAATGGTGAGGTTACATGGGTGCATTCAGTCTGACAATTCAAAGAGCAGGTTCTTCACGTATGATTTAGCAACCCTTCTGTAGGGACACTCCACTTCTAGAAAAACGTATGTTTAAAGTTGGAGGAGATGGAAGATGAGAGACACTTGTCTTGTAAAAACATGCCATGGAGATCTAATAACGTAAATATAACCCACAGAGGCAGATTTAACGGCAGGTGCACTGGGCACGCCTCCTGGGCCCCTGACTTCTGAAGGCATGTATTTTTATTTTCTGTCTCTCTTTTTTTTAAGGGGCCCAATATTTTCTTCTGTGCCCAGGGCCTCAACCGACCTTAATCCGCCTCTGATAACCCAGGTAAGGCAGAATGAAACCAATGGCTTAGCAGGATGGAAGAACCTTGCTACAGAATTCAATGACAATAATAAAAAACTGTTCGGACCATTAGCCATTTGTTCGGTAAAAAAGACATTTGGATGCTCCTCTGCCTCACATCATACACAAAACCAATCCCAGGGGATTAACGATACAAACAGCATGGCCATTCAGAGACAGGACAAGGGGCAATTCGCACTGCCTGTTTGTAACATTTCCCGGGGCCGAGAGACCAGCGAAAGAGGCTGACACTCTGTCATTACATCAAGATTTTATGAAGGGAACTTGTATACGAAAGTTGTCTGTGGTGGTGGCAAGAGAATGTGGATATCCTAACAGCTGCATGGTGGAAGCTAAAGAATTACGTACAACAGGATGGATACGGGGGAAAGGCTCCACACTTGAGTGCCCAGGCACAGCAAAGGTCCGTTCCAGGAACCAGCGCACCTCGGGGTACAGGGGACCAGTAATGAGAGCCTCTGACTAATGGGAAGCAGTCTCTGTTCCGGCCCGGACCCAGCTGGTGGGTCTGTATGATCACTTCACCGAACAGTCTCTCCTCCCCACTGCCCTTTTGTAGGACAATTTGGTATGTTCCATCAACGTTTAGAAGGGGCGAATCCTTTGTCCCAGAATTTCAGTTCTTGGACTCTCTCAAGTTGACCTACTAATTCGTGCACACCAATTTACGTGTTCATTGTAGTGCATCTAATGCACTAGTGGAAAACTGGAGACAAACTCCCTGTTCATCAGGAAGGGAATAGCTAAATAAATTATCTCCATCTATACAAGGGGTTACAACAGGTAGCCATTCAAAGGAGTAAAACAGGTTTATTCATCCAACAAATATTGAGCACCTACTATGTGCCAAGGCCAGTTCTTGGGACGAGGGATAGCGCAGAGGACGAAACAGTTTCTGCCTTCCCAGGGATTACATTTTAGTGAGGTTGACAGTCAATGAATGAAGAACCAATAAAAATATAATGGGATTCAAAATAAGAAATGTTGTGAAGCAAAATAAAGGAAGAGTGAGAGATGTGGCATTTTCCCGCATTTGGACACTGCCCCTTTGAGGAGGTGACCTCTGAGCTGCATTTTAAGTCCTTCGATCTCAAAGAGGAGGTCAGCAAGAAATAGAATAAAATGCAAAAGTAATCACAGGACAATTTATGTTTGTTTTTAAGCGTACATTACCTGTCTCTGTCTCCCTATTACAGACATCAGCCAAACTGCTGGCATTTAAGGGACAGAGATCAAAACTTTTTTCAGGAAGCACATACTCATGAATTACCTCTACATACAGTAAAAGTATGGGAACTATGACCGTGAACCAAGGCTCTTCAGAGCACATGTGCAAAAAAGAAGTTGGATCAGGGGCAACTGAAGAGAACATGAACCTTGGGGTAGAAAGACCTGGTGTTCCCCAGCCGTTGGCTTGGTGGGCGTTTCATGACCTCAGGCAAGCAGTGGTTTTTGGTGGCTTCTATGTCTCAGCCACAAAGCAGTGAAACCGGGGGATTTTGCTCTCCCCAGGGTCATTTGGCAACATCTGGTGACATTTTGAGTTGTCGCAATGGGGCGGGGGGCACATTACTAAACATCCTGCAGTACACAGAGGACACCGACCTTCCCCTCCCCTGGACAAAGAACTACCTAGCCCCAAATGTCAAGAGCTGAGGCTGAGGAATGGCGCTCTAGAAAAAGGGGCAATGTCTACCTTATCTGGTTGAGGGCTAGTTGTGTACCATGTGGTTAATTAGCACAGCCCCTGGCACAGAACAAGCCCTCAATAAATGGGAACTATTGGCTACTATTTTTATGATGGGGCCTCTCTCGAATTAAAAAAAAAAGAAGAAAGAAAAATTGAGTGGGGAAGAAGTGGTGGTACCTGGAGTCAACTCAGCTGAATTCTAACTCCAGTGACTTGACTGCAAGAGGTCCTTGCCCGTTTTACCGGCAACCCAGGTCTCTACAACGTGTCTCCATTCCTAATTGGTTCCTCATTCCTCCAGGGCTCATTCTTTTCTAGTTTCCTTCCCTGTCACTAGATGGGGAGCATTCCCACTGGATTACCCCTGGTCTCTTGTATATTCGGCTATCTTTCCCTGGTGGGAACATCCCTCTCTGGTTCAAAGAATACACTCAGGTTTCTTTTCTTGGAAAACCAGAATTAAAACCACCAGCCTTCTATTTTTCCCCCTTCTCAGGAAATTCAAGAGATGCCTGCGCTGGCTGACTGCTGCTTTCATTTCCTTCTTTCTCGGCCCGCTCCAGTGTGGCCGTCCCCCCATCCCCGAGTTCAGCAAAATGACTCTTGCCACATAACCGACACCTGCCCGCTGCTGGTTATTGGCTTTCGCTCCTCCTCTTACATCGCTTCTTTGCCACGCCCTTGCTGAGGACCACGCCCCTGAATACCTCTTCCCCCGACTTCCCAGTCCTGTCCACCCCTGTTTCCCTCCTGCGTCCCCGCTGGCTCGCCCACTTCTCCGCTGTTACGAAGCGGAGATCTTAGAGGCTTGGACCAGGGCCCTCTCCTCTTTGCGCTCCACACTTCCGGCTCGACTCAGCTCCGGGGCAACCTCGTCGCCTCCCAGGTCTTCACCGATTCCCTTTGCCAGACTCACATGTGCACCCTGATCCCAGCCATTCCTTGGAGTCCCCAAACCAGCACGCATGCTGCTGCTTATTCGCCTTTTCTGCTTGGTTGTTTCGAGACCCCCTGAGCCTAATACACTCACAAATGATTTCACGATCCTCCCTGGGAACCTGGTCCAATTCCAGTACCCTCGTCTCAGGGAGCGCCTTGCCATCCACACGAGGGGGAGGACAGCAGCTCCGCGGAGTCCTCCCTCCATCCCCACAGCAACTCGTGCCCAGGTCCTGTTTTAACTCAGCACCCTCCTCTCCTCCACACGGACCCACCTGACCCACCTACTTCCCCTTTGATTCTCTACAATCTGCCATCCTCCCTACAGCTGGCAACTATTAAAAATTACTATCTAATCACAGGACACCCAGCCCTACCTGCTGGAAACTCTTGGACCCATTGCTCTAAGGATAAAAATCTAAACTCCTTACACCTTGGCCCACAAGGCCCTGAACCACACGGTCTGGCCCCGTCCAATTCCTCCGCCCAAGGGTGCCCAGTGCATGCACCTTTGATCTCTCCACCCTTCCTGGCTTCTTGGTCCTGCAGCTCACAGTAGTCACTGCTTGTCTCTCCTAAGCTCACCCATGGACCCCAAGGACCCCTGCCCTACCAGCCACTCATAGCCCACGGGTATGTCTGTTATAGCGCATACCGTGGTTGGAATCTTCATTACATCCTCCACCTGGCAGGGGGCAGAGAAACAGAACAGTAAGCTCATGACACTGACCCTGGCTTATTGCTCACCATTACGTTCTGGCACCTGGGCCCAGGACCTTACGCTCGCTAAATATCAGTGAGTGGTAAGCAGTCATATGATACAATCCCTGGGCAGAATCAGGCAGATGGCAAAATTCAGGACCCAAACTCCATCGACCCTCACCCTCCCCTTGCCCAGGGGCCTTATTCTACTTGGGCATCACCTGGGCCAGTTCTGGAGAGAAAACCCAGCCCCGTGGGAGGAAGGAGGCCTGGAGAGCGCAGTGTGATTCCATGCTTCTGCGACATCGGCGGACTTTTGCACCCACCTGGCCTGGCTGCAGGGGTCGGGCGGGCAGTGCTTCTCTCAGGACACGGCCCAGTGGGCAGCTGAGCAAAGCAGATGCCAAGTGCTTGCAGGAACACGTGGAGGAGCTGAGCGCCCATAAGTAAGGAATGGCCCCAAGAAGCCAACTGTCCCAGACAAAGAGAGATGACCACCAAGGTTTGGTTCTTGAATATGTATTTTTTACTGAAAAAATCATTCATAAATTAACATACAAAAATGTACAAACACATGAGTAAATAATGTAATGACAAAGGACTATCTTTGTGAAAAGTGTTTTTTAAAACATCTTTAGATTTCAGTGCAAAAATGTACCCCTGGCACCTCTTAAAACATAAGAGCAAGCTCAAAACAACGTAGTGATGGAAATAAGCTACGTTCAATGTCATCGTCAATGGTAAGTGGATACAATCAATACATGTGGCTGTTGCTCAGCTATTCATGTCTGTGGTACGGGAGCTCTAACAAGAGTCCCTGTAATGTCAAAGGAATATTTTTGCAAATAATTGCCCCCCCCTCCAAAAAAAAGTGTGAAAGGAGAAACTTTCTCTGTCCGGCAATAATCAAAGACAAGAATGATTTAAGGGGGTCACACCCATCAGTAGTAGCCTTAAAGAATTTCAGCTGCCGCAATATGCACAAGGTCACATTTGGTTCTTATTGTTCTTCATTTTTTTCTAACACGAGAATTTCACACCACGACCAGCACTGGGCCTGGCTGTATGCTTTTAACATTTCAGTTTCCCACACAATACTCAGCTTGGCAGATAAATGACTCACAGTACACAGTAAAGGGGTTCACACTAATAACAAATGTACGCATGACTGCGAGATCATTTAAGCGACCCGACTTCATGAGACCTTCTTTCTGTCCTCAACTCGGTAGTTTCCTTTTCAAATGAGGTGTTAGCCTTTTGCCAACATTTGGTTCTTGGTGGTAAATAAGCTGATAAAAAGGCTTCAAAGGAGATCACTTTGCAACACCTGCCAAGGGTCACGCAGTCTGTCCTGGCCAATTCTTCCCAACGGCATCGTGGTTTTGTCTCACTGAGAGTAGCTCAGCCTTCAGCGAGGAAGAGGGAAGGAGAACGAGGAGGGTGGGAGACGCCAGGGCCGGCACGGAGGTCCGAGGGTGCGGGAGGGGGC
Organism: Mormoops blainvillei; assembly: GCA_004026545.1. Lineage (NCBI taxonomy): Eukaryota > Metazoa > Chordata > Mammalia > Chiroptera > Mormoopidae > Mormoops > Mormoops blainvillei. The sequence continues at coordinate 85,148 of PVJD01006352.1, forward strand.
GAGGGGAAAGCGACCTTTATTGCTATGTGCATCATCCGTCAAAGGAAAACCAAATGGACTTCTGTGTGCAATGTTCCCTCATGAAGGTCTTTTAAAGCATGAAATTCTCAAATTCTTTTAAAGCATATAATACAACTTACCAGCATTTCAAGGGCAGCACCCTGCTCTCTCATATGAGCTGATAAGAGCTTTGCAATGCAACTGATTTTCTAAATACCACTCTATTCTTCAAAAGAACAAAAACATGAACAAAACACAAGGCCTGGCCAATCACTCCCACAGCTTGGGGGGATCATATGTCCATGGAACCAACACATGCATCAGAAAAAAACCCAACCCACACATGTATACACAAATATACCCCTACACGCACATCCATGTAAACCATGAAAATTAAGGAAGTTGAAGGCAAACAAGGCAATTAAAAAAAATAGGAAGTACTCTTCAGAAAGTACTCCCAATCATGATATATAAATATGTTTTATGGAAAAGGAGAGCAAAAACACTGGCATTTTTCAGAATTCTGCAGAAGTCAACAGGGACTATGAGTTGAGGGGTTTGGCTCAGGGAAAAAACAGAGAGGCACAAATTCAAATGCAATTTAGGATCTGACTTCCAACAGCACGTGGGGGTGCAAACAGAGCACGTGGGCTCTTGCGCCCGGAAGCTTTGTTAGTCTAACTTCAAATCTCCGATTTGGTCTAACCTGGATCCCCGCCGACCCACAGCACACAGGTGTCACCGGCTCCTGGCCGAGTTTCTCATCATTCGACTGCTCAGGAGTTCTGTGGACCGGTTACTAACGCTGGAAACCGAAAAGGGACGTATTCAGAGGCATCACTGAAGCCAGTTGGTGATTTAGGCACAGATTTCAGAAATTGTGACCACATTCCACAGGAGGAAAAAAAAAAAAATGAGACAGAGAGAGAAGGAAAGACAGCACCCATCCTTCCTCTTTACAGTGATGAACGGACAAAACAAAGGCCAGGGCCCCGGGGTGGGGGGTGCCAGTGGGCTGTCCGGGAGGGTTCGCTTCGAGCAGGGGGAGTGGCTTGCCGTAAAGGAGCAGCCTCCTGTTTAGCAAAAGATCGGGAAGAGGTGTCCGTGCCCAACGGGGGGAGAGTCCAGAGCAAAAGTCAAGAGCAAGACCGTGGAAGAAGGGGATGGGTAGGGCCGAAGCCAGCTACCGGCAAACAAGATTGGACTGTTTTGTTCTTTTGTGACATGGCCTAAATCCACTCCCTTCCAAAGTGACAGCAATTTGGGAGATATATTCATCCACTGCCTCTTAACTGAGTTCCTGCATTTGCGAACCAAATAAGTGATCTAATAATATAAATCCTCAGTTTGAATTGAAGCCAGCTATAAAATTAAATTTAAAAAAGGCATTTTACATGGCTTATTTACAATTATACTTCTTCAAGAAGTGATTGTTACATGTCTATTTATCTTCCCCAGTCCCTCCCCTCCACCCTCAATCCCCACCCAAAGCAGGTAATTTTTTTTTTTTTAATGAAACCGAAGAGGACACCAGAGATGAAGAATGGTGCGTGGGGTTCCGTTTGCATTCCCTAAATCACAGCTGCCCTGTGGTGGGGCCGCCTCCTTGCTCTGGAGGCCGAGGCCCCGAAGGCCTTCCGCAGGGACAGGCTCCGGGGCAGGCCCACGCGGGTCACGGCTCCGGCTCCGGAGACTGGAGCTAAGACGGGGTGTAAGGGTGGGAGACGGGGGAGAAGAGCAGCAGGACAGACGTCTGTCTGGTGAAAATAGAAAGCTAGTCCTGATGAAAGCAGTTCCCGAGCTTCCTCCCTCAGCCTCAGCGGGTCCGGACGATGGAGGCGTTTTGTGCGTGTGCTGTCACATTATTCCTTGACCCCTGTGACCCCGCCTTACACGCTGCATTTCTGATTCTCGTCCCGTGTGGAGCCGGCCCCAAGGCATCTCATCAGGCTGCTTTCTTGGTGGTGGTGGGCAAAGCAAACATACACTCTCTGCTCATCTCAGTACTCGGTCACCTGAGCCAGCTCGGGTGTCAAGTTGACAGTAATGTTTTTATACAAGGCGTCGTATGTGATGTTTGCAAAGTAGTTCAAGTTGTTGAGGCCATCCAGCCCTTGCCGCTCTTTGGACTTGCGCAGCAGAGCGTACCTGTCGGTGCAGAGAACACGGGCGGCTCTGAGCAAGGGTCTAACCTCACGGAAGGGGACACATGGCAGGTGACCGGCCACTCAGCTACTCCATGCTCAACGTTATTATTATTAGAAATACCTGCAATTTCATGCCAGGTGCTTTACTTGCTACCTATTTCACTTAATGTACCCACCGCTTAAGCAATGAGGAAGCCAAGGCTCCTGATGTTAACTAGCTTGCCCGTGGTCACAGAAAGCAAAAAGTGGAAGATAAAATACTAATACACCAGATGGGAAAGTTCAGAGTCTGTATTCAGTGCCCTGTTACTCCCATGAAGACAGAGTTCATGCCATTAGGATCAGCTCTCCAGGGAAAGGGTGCCACCGTTGAAAATGCAGAGATGTCCCTCGGCCCACACACCCCAATGAGTCCAACCTAGAATTTCCTTATTGAAAGCAGAGAGGGTATTAAAGCAACTGCAAGCTCACGAACAGAAGCTCAGGGTCCTCCCTCAGAGCTGGACCCTGCAGGAAGGGTGCCAACTCTACTCTGCCACGTCAGCGTAAGTCACAGAGACCTTTAGCCGAAGGACTTTCCGCCAACTCCCTGAAGGCTACGGAGGAGACTATACAAAGCTTAAGATGTAGGCTGTGTGATTTCCTTAAAAGATCTTACGATAAAATCTCTCACCAATAGTCTGACTTCACCCTTGAACATCTGCCTCACAGTTAAATTAAAATATATATATATGGGAATTACAAAACAGCTGTCAGAACAGGACCTGGAGAGGGGCCGAGGGGCAAGCTGAGGGGTTGTAATATGCTCAGGGACATCTGGAAATGCAAAGTATAGAGGATATTGTAAGAGGAATAAAAAAATGGCACCAACCTTCCAAGGAACTGGACTTCTCCTCGATGGTGATGAGGAATGGACTTATACTTCCCCGTGTCACCTTCGGGCCGGCTCACGGAATAGCCTGCGTTCTGTACTCTGTCCGAGACAAAGAGGACGGGCTTTCAGGTAAAGTGATCAAGCCCGACAGGTGACCAAGCCGCAGCCGAGGGCGAGAAGCCCCATGCTGAACAGCAGGACTTCCTCTGCACCTACGTGTTCAAGGTTCCTATACTCTCTGGGTAAGTTTATGGCTCTAGAAACGGAATCTATGACACAAAAAAGTTTAAAAAAAAAAACAAGTTCAAAATGAAATGCAAAACTCTTGAGGGTGAGATCTGACACGGGTTCTCGGGGACAGGTCCAACGGCGGGTGTCCCTGGCAGACAAGTGCACACCCGCTCCCTCTCGCTGCCCTGCTCGGGTCCTTTGAGAAATAGCTTTCTCATGAGTGGACAACACCTTTCCCTTCCACAAGCCACCACAAAGCCAGTCAGCAAAGTCAGAGTCACTATGTGGTTTCCCTACTTAGGTAGTAGTTAGGTCGCTGCCCAACTCCCCCATCCCTATGGAAGTGAGTGACTTCACACGACAATCCCTAGATGTAAAGCTTCACAGTGTATGGAAAGTCACTATGTGGGAAGCAGAGTTTAGAGAAGGTGTTCGGGATATTATCCTAACATAATAAAGATTTCCCAAGCTGGGTTTACTGGAAACTTAATAGGGCTCTAAGGAATCATTAACAGACTTTGGATTCTATGTGAAATTTATGGTCATTTTCTTCTTATTTCAATATCCTCCTGACTCCAAATCATACTCTCATTTGATAAGTACACATGGGCTGTCTACTGTGTGCCTGGAATCGTGCAGGGTGCTGGGGGGAACCGGCCCCCGTTCCTGCACTTATACTGCCCGTCCCCACCCCCGCCCTGCCCCAAGCCAGGGGGAGAGATGAGAATTGCAACAAATGTACTGGGAGAGATCAGCTAGATTCAAGGACCAGTCAAACCAGTTAAGTGTGTGGAAAAGTTCTTCATCCTCCTGGGTTCCTTAGAAACCCGAATTAAAAGGATGAGATGCCATTTTTACCTATCAGATTGAACAAGAATGGTCTGCAGCTGCTTTTTCCAATCTAGAAGCCGTGAGTCACACGTGGCTCTCGAAGAGCTAAAATGTGGCCCAAATGGGCAAGGTTGTTTATCTCTAAGGCTGGCAGTGGTATAAGAAAATGGGCACGCTAATGCACTACTGGTCAGACTCTTTTTGCAATCTTTTTTGAAGGAAAATTTGGCAACCACTATCAAAATTTAAAGTGCATTTACTTCTTGACCTGGCCGGATAGCGCAGTTGGTTAGAGTGTCAGTCCAATACACCAAGGTTTTAGGGTTAATCTCCAGTCAGGCCACATATGAGAATCAACCAGTGACTGCATAAATAAGTGGAACAACAAATTGATGTTTCTCTCTCTCCCTCCCTCTCTCTCTCTAAATCGATAAATAAAAATAAAATACGCTAAAGCGCATTTACTCCTTGGCTATAGTTCTACAACTAGAAATTTAATCTAAAGAAATATCTGCACACGTGAACAAAGGAGAGTCAAAACTGTAAACAACAACAGGAGAGAATTATTATATATGTACATAAAGGAATACTATGCAATTATTAAAAATACTGAAGTGGCTCTCCCTATATTACCATGGTGGCAGGGGAGAAGGGTGTCTGAGTTGCTCATCTATGCACAGAGAGAAGTCCGAAAAGAAGCAGCTTGTTAAACTGGCTACTTCTTGGGAGTGAAATAGGGTGGCAATGGGGATTAAGGTTTATACTCTGGTTTAGGTACTTTCGGAGCATATGAACTTTTACCAACAAATACTACTTTGTAATTAACAGCCAACACGCACTTTCTTTTTAAAAGCCAGGCTAAAAGTAAGCAGACACAAGGCAGCAATTCTTTTGCTTATTCATTCCTTACGAAGTTGCTCTTCATCTACCCCTAAAAACCTTAGTTTACACTGCTCACAGGGCTGTTCCCATAAACTTGTATAACACGAGCCTTATTTGATCGCGTGGATGAATCCATGTGCACGACACTAACGTTCGACCTCTGGTTTAGGGGGGTGTCAGTGGAATGTATTAGGAATGGAAAATATACGCCGGATTTCAAAGATTTAGTGGGAAAAAAGGAATGTAAAACATTTCATTAACATTTTTATTAATTAGATGTTGAAATGGTATCATTCTGGATACATATGATAAATACATTGCTAACATGTTTTACTACCCTATTAAAGTCAGTTTGACCTGTTTTTCTCTTTTAACCTTTTGAAATGTGGCTACTAGAACATTTTACATTATCTACATGGCTTGTGTTATATTCCTATCGGACAGCCTAAAGGGGCCCTTCTAGAAGACACAGCCAGAGGGACAGTACCTGTTCCACAGGTCGTCGTCTTCGCCACCCCAGCCCCAGAAAGCGTTCGGGAAGCCGTTGATTTTCCGAAACTGTTCCACTGTTAAGCCGCTCACCCCGCCGAAGAACTCGGTGTAAGGGAGCCTGGAAGGAGACACGCAGCATCAATCACCTGCCACTAAAGGGTGACCTTTTCCCAGAGCAGGCCACCTCACTGCAGAACAATGTCTTAAACAGGACAATGGTCTCCATGCCACTGCCCTGAACCGCCTGAAACTGTTTCCTCATGCTGAGCTGTATCGACCTGAGTAGCTCATTGAACACTTTTTATAACAGCTTTACTGAGACGCAACTGACGTGCTACACAATTCACCCATTTCAAGTGCATAGTTCAATGAGTGCTGGCAGATTCACAGAGTTGTGTGACCATGACCAATTCTAATGCGTGTCATTACCCCCAAAAGAGGCCTTGCACCCATCAGTGGGTCCTCCTCAACTCCACCGATTCCCCTCGGCCCCATGCAGCCACTCTTCTCCTTTTGCTCTACAGATCTGCCTATGCTGGACAGTCCACGTAAATGAAATCGTAGACCATGTTCTCTTTCGTAACTAGTTTCTTCTACTTGGCATGTTTTCAAGGTTCATCCATGTTGCCGCATGTATCAGTACTTCATTCCTTTATACTGACAAACGGTATCCCACCGTGTGGGTACTGTATTTCGTTTATCCATTCACCAGTTGATGGCCATTTGGGTTGGAGCTAAGTGGATGAGTCGTCTTTGCAACACTCATCATCCTTTCAGATTCACTTCTTGAATTGAGAGGAAATGATACTCACAGATACATATACTTATCCAATTTAGTTGCGAAATGCCTCGGCATCTGCCCACATCCATAGTAGTTGCGATCGCTCTCTGGTATATGGTCCACATCGTGAAAAATCAGACAGTCCCAGTCCAAGTCCTTCATGGCTTCTCGAAACCCGACGTTGAAAAGCATGGCTCGATTAAAGGGTTGGGTGCCAACCTAAAGAAGCAGAAGTTTACTTGTAAAAGGACTCTTGAAGCCCAGATGCTGCTGCCTCAGCCCGGCCTAAAGGAAAGCCTATTGAAACCGACTGGGGAAAGCTCGCCTGCCCAGAAGGGAGACAGGTCCAGGACCACTCCTCCCTGACTCACAAGCCACCTGACCTCTAGCCTCGATTTCCTTAGAAGTAATGCGGGTGATAATGATAAACCCAAGCTTCTCTCTCCCAAGGCCTCTGTAAAGGTAGAGAGCAGCTAGAAAATTACCCAGCCCCATAAACAGAAGGAGAACACACGGCCAGGTTTCTACTTACAGCTCCTTATTATAAGGGAATCTCCTGGAGCCTGAGGACACCGCCCAGTGCAACTCTGGCTAAGCCAACAAACAAGAGCCCTTTGTTCAAGGGTAAACAAAGTTCCGCCCTGGACTCACACCTGCGGTATTGACTGAGCAACATTTCAAAGAGCAGCAGAGAATTGCTCTCTGTTTCCCCTCCCACCTCAGCACGACTCAATGACGAGATTTCAGTTTTACTGGCTCTTTACACCGCCGACCGATTAGTTGGAAACACTCTAAACTGTTGCCTCCGAAGGACAGGGAAGAGAGGACCGACCACTCACTTGCTCAATTACATAAAATGCAAACCGCAGGCGCTGGCGCTGGAGCATGGGAATCAGGTGTCTGAGCAGGACCGGGAGGTGCTCGTGGCGGTTCCGGAAGGGGATAAGGATGGCCACCTGGCATGGGTCAAAACAAAAGAGGTCACCTTGTTAGTCCCCTCAGCTTCCGCAGAATGGGTAACCAGCTCTTGGGGAGTAGGGCTGGGAGGCTGCCTTGTCCTCAACTTCCTCTAAAGGAAGAACTACTTTGGCACATTGACCCTTGGAGGTAAGTGGGTCTTGTTCTTACGTGCACCATACTATGCACACAGTGGGCCTGCTGAGTGAATTCCTTCTAGACCACAGGCAGGGGAAGACACACATTCTACTACACAGTGACCTAGTACACGGATAGATCCATAGATGTATATAAACATACAACTACAATACACTTCACAAAACAGTACTTTCCCTTACAATGTGCAATGACCATTAACATAGATGTATTTATTGAATGATGGTCATTAAATTGATCTTACATTCTAGCCCTAGGCGGCCAACACTGACCTGTTCCAGACCTGCTCTCATCATGGCTGCCCCATGGTCACCACACAGGGCGGGCACAGAATACACACTTTCAAACCCTCACTGTTGGGCTAGCTATCTCCACTTCTTACCCCACTAAACTTACAGTGACAATGGCAAATAAGGCAGGAAGCACTGAATTTGTGTAGATGGCTTCTGTAAACGTGTCGTGAAAGACCTATCAGCACCCCCACCCTTGCTTACAACAGTCCTGTAAGGACGACCAAAGGGCCCTGCTCAGTCATCGGGAGGATGCAAATTTCTGCGGCTACAGAAGAGTCCTTGGGGAAATACATTCCTCCAGAATATTTTCATCAAATGCAAATACTTTCATCGGGTGGTAGGAAGCAAATTGCAAAATGCTAGAGTCAGTGAATCCCATGGTGATTCAAAACTGTGGCAAGTCCCAGGAGGGCTTCCCAGCGCTTCAGGTCTGACTGCACAGCCTACCTTCCATCGGGGCACGCAATCAGAGGGTGTCCAGTGACCCCCGAGCTTGATGGCTGGGTCTCTGGAGAAGAGTTCATGAATGGTATCCATTCCAATTTCACTCATGTTTATGTCTATTGGGCCCTCTGAACAGAGAGGGAGAAAAAAAAGTAAGAGGTCAGAACATGGTGGATTCTTCCCCCGTGTCCAGGCTTTTGCCCTCTGGAGAAGTTCAGCGCTTTTCCAGCTTGTGTTTTTAACGGGGGTGGGAGTGCCTTCCTCCACTTTCCAGCTCACTGCATTTCAGGTCATCGCTATTACTGGGTAAAGCAGCCAATCAAGAAATAGACTTTAGAGTTCCGCTTCTGCCTCGGGTGTAGGAAGAAATTAAGACCAAGTGAAACAGCAGCTGAACTTCTCAAAAAGGAGAAAAGTGGCTGAGCTTGGAGTCGCCTCTGTGTGCTCCTGAGGCAAGTACAGACTCATTGTCCCGATTAAATTACCTGTGACCCTGACTGGTCACGTCCAAACTCAGAACACGCGTCATCTCTGACTTAAGAAAGTGGAACTAAGATACAGAAAAGGTATAATACTTTGTCGTCATTGTTTTAGAGTACGCATGGGAGTCCAAGAAAGAAGGAAAGACGAAAGAAAAGATCCAACAATTATTTTAACGAGCACTTTGTTAAGAAAATAACTTCTCATATCAAATGGGTTATAATCAGTGGAAGATACTAAAAGATGAAGCGGTTGCCTATACTTTCGGTAGGACATCTTAATAGACCCCAAGTTACAAGCAAGGTGCACACGCAAAGTAAAGAGGGAAAAATGTAGAAAATGGCACCAAGAACGCAAACAACCTTGCGGAGGGGCTGAGGAAGGGTCAGGACACAAGTAACTTTCATAGTACCTGTTTCCAATGGCAGGGAGGCACTTCCATTCTCTCTAGAGGTAGATACACTGAGAGAGTAAGAACACTCTCCCTCTTTTTTGAACCAAATAAAAAGACAGCAGCTTCAAAGGAGAGGATGTTAAGCAAGAGCTCTACTTACTCATGGAAGGGAGCCTTTCGGGACAGGTATGGTTTGCAAAGTAGGTGAAGTCTTCAGGAAGGAAAGTTGTGGTTTGTAGGAAGGTTTCACTGTGGTTCAAGTCAAGAGGATAATCTGGAGAGGTATGAAAAAAAGGCAAGTCAGACTAGTACACGTGATCAATTCTGCCGTTCTCGGGTGTCTACCAAGCAAGTTTTTTCTTAGACATCCTTTTTTGTGAAGGAGGACTCTGGACTAGCTCTTCCCCGCAGCTGCAAATTTGAACTCATCAATGAAAATATTAACCGGATGACACTGTTTTAACCAGTGGTTCTATTCTTGCTGATATTGCAGCTTTATATGTACTCAGGTTACAGTCAAATAACTCCACAATGTAACTATAAAAACAGCACTGCGCCCCCATACCTTATTCTCTAAAGGAGCTACTCTCACTTCTGTTAGCCAACTATCTGACTAGTTACCTCCATTCCCTACATGGTCAATCATGATGCTTCCGTCTTAGGTCTTCGTCTCACCTGCTGACTTCTCGCTAAGGGGAAGGAGGATCTCCCTCCCTTTCCTCCCGGCCCCACCACTCACATGCCCTTTCCACCTTCCAGTCTCCCAAGAGTCACATGATAACTGTGATTAGGGTGGTCTGTAGTATTTATATTATGACGATTCTATGGGTACTATTCATTGCTGAGAGCTGTGGGGAGTTATTACTTTTCCTTCCTTTCCTGCACATTTTTTGCCAGAGTGACTGTCTTATTTTTCTGTTCACCCAGTTTTACATGGGGTAATGATGGACTCAACGCCAAGTCCTTTAACACTGCATTTCTGCTTAAGATGTCCACAGGCATCAGGTATTCTCTCAGCTTCATCCTTCGAAGGAGGCCCAGGGCCGCCTGCCCCGCTCCGGTCTGAGTTGGCTTCCCTTGGCGCCGGACGCGCAGGCGCTCTGCCTGGAGCTCCCTTCTTCAGTGTCCTGGGGACTCCTTTCCTCTCTTTACTGTACGGAACCTTGTTTTCCCCAAGTTCAATTTCTCCCTTTTTCTCACTTAATGGAGCACATTCTCCAAGTAGCTTCCTAAGGGGAAACAGGAAGTGATTTTTGAAATTTGTATTTTTGACTTTTTATTCTTCCTCACCTGACTCAGGTTGGCTGGGTTTATAAAATTCTGGGCTGGCAATAACTTCCCTTTAGAACTGTGAAGGTGCTATCCCTCTGCCTCTGGATTCCACTGAGTCTGTTAAGTCCAACGCCATTCCAATCCCTGATCTTTATCAAAGGTGACCAGTCATGCCTTTCCAGAAGTGTAGAGAACTTTCTCTTGGTTCAGAAAATTTCATACTTGTGTGCCTTGCTTGCAGGTCTATTTTTACCCACTTTGTTGACCATACGTAGCCATTTTGCTACCCTACCAATTTCCTCAATTTTACCCAGCTCTTCTTTTAATGATCATTTCTGCTATCGTATTTGTAATTCCAAAGAGTCCTTTTTATTTTCTGAATGTTCATTTCTTAAAATATATTCTTGTTTCATAATTTGCTATCCTTTTTCTCTTACCCTGGAGAATATATATTATTGCTGTTTTAATATTCTTCCCCCAGCATAGTCTGTTTCCTCCAGTGTGCTGCTTCCTGCTTGTTTCAGCCCCTTGCTCAGAGACCCCTGGCCATCTGCTAAGACTCAAGAGTGGGGCACTGGTCAACTAGCTGGAAGGGTTTGGATCAAGGTTCTCCGTTAGAGGGTGTTCTGGCCAGAAGTTTGGTTTAGAAACTTCCAGAGTCAGTATCGTCGAGTCTTTCCTCTTTGTCCGGTCACATGGCCCAGAGAAGCGTATTCTGCTGTCCTGCCACAACAGGACAGTCTCGGCTATAAGCATCCTGGAACTGAGGACACCTAAACCAAGCCAGGTGACCCCAAGTTTAGGGACCCTCTGTATTACCACCTTGGAAGGTGATCAAGTCTCCAGTCCTTTGCCAAGATGGGGAAAGGGATCTGGGTATCTGACTGCTTTTCATAGAGCTTTGGACCAACCTTTATCTAAGTTGCCACCTTTATTCCTATCTCCAAAAGTAGCTGATGTTGCTAATTTCTGAGCTTCTGGAAGATTTTGGGGTATAAACTGGGCCCAGTGTTCCTAGTGCTTCAAGGAGCTAGAAGGCTGGGAGCCAGATGATGACCCCAAGGGGGAACACAGAAAGCCTTCACCTGGTTGTGCCTTCCTGTCTCTCAAGAAGCCCTGTGAAGAATTAACCCTCAGGGAATTTTTGAAACTGAACAAAGAGTGAGCCAAGAACAAAACTGCAAAGGAAGCCACCAGTAAGCAGAAAGAATTTGAAGAAACTGCAAAGCGAATCCGCTGCGGCGCCACTGCGCAGCTGGGAGCCAGGAAGTGATGCCCCCACGTCACCCCCAGGTCCCGGAGTGGTCCACGGCCTTGCCCAGGCACGGTCCCAGGGCTGCCCCGGCCCTGCGGTTTCTGGGGTTCATCAGAGTGCCTTAGGCAAGGAGAACATCACAATTTGGAAATGAGAATATTCAAGCTGTATACAAACTGGCTTTCCCTGCTGCCACATTAGCAGTCAGTTTGGGGGGGGGGGGCGGTCTGTTAAGTCCCTTATGAGGGGTCCACCTGTTTACCAACTTGTAAAAATTTTTGCTGTGATCTCCTTTCTTGTTCTCTTCATTCTTAAGGGTTTATAATACTACATATGTATACACACATGCAGCACACACACCTCTTTAGGGGCTTTCAAATGTGTGAAGCAGATGCCTTTTTCCTAGGAGGCTGTGTATAAAGGGAGTCCCTCCAAACTCTTTTTTTACAGGTAAGGAAACTGAGGCATCACATATACAATTTGTACACGGAGACTTGGCTAGTACGTGACAAAGATCCAACTAAACTTTGGGTCAGTGGTCTTTCCATTATACTGTATTATTTTTGCAGAGTTTTAAAATCTTTCTCACCAATCCTTTTGGATTCATGCTGATTCTATCAGCATTAAAACTTCCTATTCAGCCCTGGCTTGTGTGGCTCAGTGGACTGAGTGCTGGCCTATGAACCAAAGGGGCGTTGGTTCAATTCCCAGTCAGGGCACATGCCTGGGTTGCAGGCTGGGTCCCCAGTGGGGGGTGCACGAGAGGCAACCACACATTGATGTTTCTCTCCCTCTCTTTCTCCCTCCATTCCCCTCTCTAAAATTAAATAAATAAAATCTTTTTTTAAAAAACCGAAACTTTCTATTCAAATTCACGTTGCAACCTGAAATTCCAGAATCTTCAACTCAGATATTTTTTGAAAAGCACTGAGACGGTTTCCAAGAATCAAACTGTCAGCGCAGCGAGTCCTTTCACACAGGCACATGCTGCCTGCTCCACAAGCACTCAGGGGACAGAGCTCAATGGAGGCGACTTGGAGAGGGTTTTAACAGTCTCTTCACAGGGAGAGAAAGACACAGAACTCTCTCTGTCCTTTTTAGTTGTAGCTTTCCTGAAAAACACTACGCCTGCATTTACATAAAGACATAAACCAAATCAGCATTAATCCCAAAGGTAAAATTACATTTACACAGAAAGTAGTCCAAAGTCCTCAGTTCACGCATGCACACCTGTCCTAAGTTTCCTAAGTTGAGCCTTTTCTGAAGGAATTAATTACCATATTTTGCTGTGTATAACACACACTTTTTTTGCCCACATTTTTGAAGGAAAAATGAGGACGCGCTTTATTCATGGGTAGTACTAATTCCATATCTATATAAATGTTTTTAATTCTTTTATTTATGCTTATGCACTAAAAGTGTAACTCTAAAAACCAATAACGATATCCAGATTCAAAATAATGCCCTGGAATATGATAATCGCTTTTGTTCCTAAATATCAATAAATAAAAAAACTGAATTAAAAAATTAAAACAAAAGATTTTTTTCCCCTGAAAGTTGGGGCCAAAAACATGGGTGCCTTATACTCAGGAGAGTATTATATATGGCAAAGTACAGTAACACTTCAAAAAGCTATGTCAAAAACCTTCAATACTAATCATTACCCTGGATGATCCTGATTTTGCTTCTTAATTACACACATACATACTCTTCTCTTTAAAATAGCATCACAGTAATTACATGTTCCTAGAAGGCAGAGAAATTCCCAGAGGTATTATAAGAGGTTTTCATAAGCAAATCAACAAAAGCAGAAGAGAATAATAATTCTGGGCAATGTCAGTAACAGAACCAAGCCTTGGAGCCACAACTTAAACAGAAGGTAAGTAAAAATAAAAACAAAAACAACAACAACAAAAATATGTAGGAGAGGGGACAATTTCTACCTTTAATAATCCGACTTTTGGGAGTTTAAAAACACAGAAATTCCTTTCTACTTCCTTCAAACAGCGGTATAAAAAGTCTGGTGGCAACTAGCATGGAACAAAATAGGACAAAACAAAACACCATATATTTTTTTCTTCTGGCTACTAAATAGTGTCATTTTTTTTAAAAAACCCTCAATTACACAACTCCTAAGTGGATGTCCTCCATAGTAACCCCCAAGATGATTATCATGGGGGGAAACCTTCCCCAAACCCCTAATTTCCTCATTTTCAATTTTAAGTTCTGGAAATAAAAGTGTTAAGGAAATGACAGAGGCGGAGGCGGTCATCGTCCGTGGCCTGCTGAAGCCGCACGCCCGTCACAGCGCCCTGGCCCTCTCGTCCCGCCGCCTGAACTGCGGGGACCACGGCGCAGACACTCCTTCGGGGAGCCGACCTGCAGGGTCTCACTCTCCTAAAGCAAGGACCTACTGAATGAGGAAACTGATTAAAGAAAAAAACAAGCTTGCTGAATCTCCGCGGCCGCGGTTTTACTTTTTCATTTCAATCTGATCTTTTCCAAATCGGGGCCTGTTCTTCTCGCAAGGAAGGTCGAAGGGCAAGAAGGCGGTCGTTTCTACACTTACAAAACGGGAAGACAACAGACGCCCTTCCTCCTACAGATTCAAAAGGCTTATTCAACTTTATCCCACGGCAGTAGTTCAGCATCTTTGGTTGCAATTAGAATCATCTAGAAGCTTTTAAAAACCCAAATGCCCAGGCTATGCCCCAAGCTAATTAAATAAGAACTTCTGGGGATATGGTGTAAGCATCAGTATTTTATAAAGCCCCACCCCGGCCCCCAGGGGATCCAATGTGCCATCATGGTTGACCTGGCCACCCCAATATGGAGTGTGGCAGAAATCTGTTTTCTCCCTTCTATTACCAAATCTAGCTGATCAGGGTGTGGGAAGTGCTGACCAAAAGATTCCAGAAAGAACCACCGTTTTTCCCTCCCACTGAGAAAAAACAAACACTTGCCTCTCTGCTTAAAAAACGTAGAAACTTAC